>JAQQSB010001728.1:0-70197 GCA_029721515.1 Synanceia verrucosa | reverse complement strand
ACAGAAACTTCAAAGCAGGCTCAAAGAAGTAAATCCGGAAAGACTTTGCGACATCATTACAAGGCACCTTGGTGGGCAATTTGTGTCCTTCCAGCCACACCAACCTGCATATACCCGATCTGGTCTGATCTAGGAAAGCTAAACACAGGCCAGACCTAGTAAAGTGCCAGAATAGGAGACTGCCTGGGAATACCAGGTGCTGTAAGCTTTTCAACTGACACCTGGAAAGCTGCCAAAAGATGTCATCGCATGTCATAAAAAACAAAAACATCAATACAGCTCCAAAAAAGTCGTCAGAAAGACTTCGCGGCATCCTTAAAAGGCCCCTTTGTGGCATTTGCTTTAACTTACAGCCACACCAACCTGCATCGCCCAATCTAAGTCTGATCTCGGAAGCTGGCACAGGCAGACCTGGTCAGTACTTGGATGGGAGATGGCCTGGGAGTACCGGGTGCTGTAAGCTTTTCAGCTGGCGGTGGAAAAATTGACAAAAATATGTCACTGCCTCGTCAAAAGAGACGAAAACTTTATTTTTTTCTTCGGCGGCTCAGAAAAAGTCGTCAAAAGACTTTGCGGCATCCTTAAAAGGCCCCGCTGACATTTCTTTTCACTTGTGGCCGCTGCCAACCTGCATCGCCTGATCTGCGTCTGATCTCGGAAGGCTAAGCACGCAGACGGGCCTGGTCAGTACTTGGATGGGGGACCGCCTGGGAGCCACCAGGTGCTGTGGCTTTTCAACTGACGGTGGGAAAACAGCAAAAAAATGTCATCGCATGTCAAAAAAGACAAAAACAATACAGCTCCAAAAAAGTTGTCCAGAAAGACTTTGCGGCATCCTTGAGAGGCCCCTTTGTGGCATTTGGTTTGACTGCAGCCACACCAACCTGCATTAAATCTGATCTCAGGAGGCTAAACGCGGACGAGCCTGGTAAGTACTTGAATGGGAGACCGCCTGAGAATACCAGGTGCTGTAAGCTTTTCAACTGATGGTGGGAAAACTGCCAAAAATGTCATCGCATGTCAAAAGACAAAAACTTCAATACAGCGCTCCAAAAAGTTGTCAGGAAGAATTTGCAGCATCCTTAAAGGCCCCTTTGTGGCGTTTGTTTTGGCTTCACGACCACAGAAACCTGCATCGCGCCGGATCTTGTCTGATCTTACAGAAACTAAACACCAGACCAGGCCTAGTCCAGTACTTGGATGGGAGGAGACCGCCTGGGTGTACCAGGTGCTGTAACCTTTTCAGCTGTGGTGGGAAAACTGCCAAAAAGTATCATATATCTCAAAAAGACAAAAACTTCAATGCAGCTCCAAAAAAGTTGTCAAAAAGACTTTCTGCGGCGTGTGACTGTTCCCTTTGCGGCTTATGCTCTTTTGGCTTGGACCCCACCAACCTGCATCGCCCGATCTGAAGTACAGATCTACCGGAAGCAAAGCGTGGTGACGGGCCTGAGTCAGTACTTGGATGGGAGACCGCCTGGAAATACCAGGTGCTGTAAGCTTTTCAGCCTGGACGGTTGGGAAAACTGACAAAAATGTCATCCCGTATCATAAAGAAAAAAACATCTTACATCTCCAAAAAGTCGTCAGAAAGACTTTGCAGCATCATTAGAAGGCACCCTTTGTGACGTTTGTCTTCAGTTACGGCTACACACCAACCTGCATCACGACCAATCTCATCTGATCTCGAGGAAGCTAAACCACGGTCGGGCATGGTCGAGTACTTGAATGGGGAGACTGCCTGGGAATACCAGGTGCTGTAAGCTCACTCAACTGGCGATTGGAAGCTTTGCAAGAAAAATATCATCGCATGTCAAAAAGACAAAGAAACAGCAATGCAGCTCCAAAAAGAAATTAAATCAGAAAGACTTTGCAGCATCCTCCAAAGGCCCCTTTGTGGCATTTGTCTTCCGCCTACAGTCACACCAACCTGCATCGCCCGATCTCATCTGATCTAGGAGGCTAAACACCCAGATAGACCTAGTCAGTACTTGGATGGGAGACCGTCTCGAAGCATACCAGGTGCTGTAAACTTTTCAACTGATGGTGGGAAAACTGCCAAAAATGTCATCGCATGTCAAAAAGACAAAAACTTCAATACAACTCCAAAAAGTCGTCAGAAAGACTTTACACAGCATCCTTAGAAAAGCGCCTTTGTGGCATTTGACTTTGCTAACCAGCCACACCAACCTGCATCGCCCAATCCTGGTCTGATCTCGGAAGCTAAACACGGATGGGCCTGAGTCAGTGCCGGATGGGAGACTGCCGTGGGAATAAAAGGTGCTGTAAGCTTTTCAACTGGCCAGTGGAAAACTGCCAAAAAATGTCGCCGCATGTCCAAAAGGGCAGAAACTGAAACAGCTCCGTCAAAACAGCTCCAAAAAGTCAGTCAGAAAGACTTTGCGACATCCTGGTCACAAGGCACCTTAGTGGCGTTTGTGTCCGCTCACGGCCGAAAAATGTCATCCCATACCAACCTGCATCGCCCGATCCCCGGTCTGATCTCGGAAGCTAAATACGGACGGGCCTGGTAAATTGCTTGAATGGGAGACTGCCTGGGAATACCGGAGTGCTGCCAGCTTTTCAGCGGCTGACACCTAGAAGCTGCTGCCAAAGATGTCGCGCATGTCATAAAAACAAAAACATCAGCCACAGCTCCAAAAAAGTCGATCAGAAAGACTTTCGCGGCATCAGCAAAGGCCCCTTTGTGGCATTTAGTTTATTCTGACTGGCCACACCAACCTGCATACGCCCCGATCTGGGTCTGATCTGGGAAGCTAATCACGGTCAGACTGGTCAGTACTTGGATACGGAGCCAGCCTGGGAGTACCAGGTGCTGTAAGCTTTTCAACTGGCGGATTGGGAAAACTGCCCAAAAAATGTCATCGCATGCCAAAAAGACAAAAACTTCAACACAGCTCCGAAAAAGTCGTCAGAGAAGACTTTCGCGGCATCCTTAAAGGGCTCCTTTGTGGCATTTGTTTTGCGACCTTGCAGCCACACCTACCTGCATACGTCTGATCTCTCGAGGCTAAGCACCAGAGCGGGACCTGAGTCAGTACTTGGATGGGAGATGCTTCCTGGGAGTACCAGGTGCTGTAAGCTTTTCAACTGACGGTTGGAAAAATTGACCAAAGAAAATGTCACTGCCACGTCAAAAGACAAAAACTTCCAATACAGCTCCGAAAAGTAAATCAAAAAGACTTTGCGGCATCCTTAAAGGCCCCTTTGTGACATTTGTTTTCACTACTTTGCAGCCACACCAACCTGCATCACGCTTGATCTCGTCTGGTCTCGGAAGCTAAGCACAGAGCGGACCTGGTCAGTACTTGGATGGGAGACAGCCTGGGAATACCAGGTGCTGTAACCTTTTTAACCTGACCGGTGGGAAAACCTGCCAAAAAATGTCATCGCATGTCCAAAAAAAGACAAAAACAATACAGCTCCAAAAAGTTGTCAGAAAGACTTTCTGCGGCATCCTTAAAAGGCCCCTTTGTGGCATTTGGTTTAGCCACATACCACACCAACCTGCATCGCCAGATCTCGTCTGATCTCTGGAGGCTAAGCACGGATGGGCCTGTAGGTCAGTACTTTGGATGGGAGACCGCCTGGGAATACCGGAGTGCTGTAAGTTTTTAACTGGCCGGTGGGAAAAGCTGCTGCCAAAAAATGTCATCGCGCATGTCAAAAAGAGACAAAAACAATACAGCTCCTAGAAAGTTGTCAGAAAGACTTTGCGGCATCCTTAAGAGGCCCCTTTGTGGCATTTGGTTTTTGGCTTACGGACCACACCAACCTGCGTGCGTCTGATCTCGGAGGCTCAGCCACGGACCAGGCCTGGTAGAGAAGTACTTAGATGGGAGGCAGCCTGGGAATGCACCAGGTGCTGTAAGCTTTTCAACTGATGGTTGGGAAAACTGCCAAAAAATGTCATCGCATGTCAAAAATGACAAAAGCTTCAATACAGCTCCAAAAAGTAGTCAGGAAGAATTTGCGGCATCAGCAAAAGGCCCCTTTGCTTGGGGCGTTTGTTTTGGCTTACGGACCACACCAACCTGCATACGCGGATCTCGTCTGATCTTTGGAAGCTAAGCCGCAGACGGAGACCTGGTCAGTACTTGGATGCAGGAGACCGCCTGGGGAGTACCAGGTGCTGTAAGCTTTTTCAGCTGACGGTGGGAAAACTGCCAAAAAATGTCATCGCATGTCAAAAAGACAAAAACTTCAATACAGCTCAAAAGAAGTTGTCAAAAAAGACTTTGCGGCATCCTTAAAGGCCCCTTTGTGGCGTATGTTTTGGCTTACGGCCCCACCAACCTGCATCTACGCCCGATCTCAAATCTGATCTCGGAAGCCCCTAAGCCGCGGACGGAGCCTGGTCAGTACTTGGATGGGAAACCGCCTGGAAATACCAGGTGCTGTAAGCTTTTTCAACTGGCCGAAGTGCGGAAAACTTGGCAAAAATGTCATCGCATGTCAAAAGAGACAAAAACTTCAATACAGCTCCAAAAAGTCGTCAGAAAGCCTTTGCGGCATCCTTAAAAGCCCCTTTGTGGCTTTTGTCTTCCATTACTGCTGCACCACCAACCTGCATACGCCCGATCTCTTCCTGATCTTGGAAGCTAAGCACGGTGAGAGACCTGGTCCAGTGATACTTGGATTAGGGAGACCGCCTGGGAGTACTAGGTTGCTGTAAGCTTTTCAACTGACGGTTGGGAAAACTGCCAAAAATGTCATCGCATGTCAAAAAGACCAAAAACCAATACAGCTCCAAAAAGTTGTCAAAAGACTTTGCGGCATCCTTAAAGGCCCCTTTGTGGCATTTGTCTTAAGCTGCAGACCACACCAACCTGCATCGCCCGATCTCGTCCTGATCTCGGAAAGCTAAGAGCAGGACGGGACTGAGTCAGTACTTGGATGGGAGACCGCCTGGGAATACCAGGTGCTGTAAGCTTTTCAACTAGCGATGGAAAACTGCCAAAAAATGTCATCGCATGTCAAAAAAGACAAAAACTTATCAATACAGCCCCAAAAAGTCGTCAGAAAAGACTTTGCGGCATCCTTAAAAGAGCCCCTTTGTGGCATTTGTCTTCGCTTACAGCCACACCAGCCTGCATAAGCCCGATCTCGTCTGATCTCGGAAAGCTAAGGCGAGACGGGGACTGGGTCCAGTACTTGGATGGGAGACCGCCTGGGAATACCAGGTGCTGTAAGCTTTTCAACTGACGATGGGGAAAACTGCCAAAAAAATGTCATGTGCATGTCAAAAAAGGCAAAAACAATACAGCTTGAAAAAGTGAAATCAGAAGACTTTGCGGCATCCTTGAAAAGGCCCCTTTGTGGCATTTGTCTTACGCTTACGACCGCTACCAACCTGCATACATCTGATCTCGGAAGGCTAAGCACGGACGGGCCTGGTCCCAGTAGCTTGGATGGGAGACCACGCCTGGCAATACCAGGTGCTGTAAGCTTTTCAGCTGACAGTGGGGAAAACTGCCGAAAAATGTCATCCCATGTCATAAGAGACCAAAAACATCAATACATCTCTCGAAGAAGTCGTCAGAAAGACTTTGCGGCATCCGTGAAAAAGCCCCTTTGTGGCATTTGGTTTTGGCTTCACGGACCACACCAACCTGCACCGCCGATCTCGTCTGATCTCAGGAAGCTAAGCACAGTCGGGCCTGGTCCCGAGGCTGCTTGGATGGGAGACCGCCTGGAATACCAGGTGCTGTAAGCTTTTCAACTGACGGTGGGAAAACTGCCAAAAATGTCATACGCATGTCAAAAAGGACAAAGCATCAAGCTACAGCCCCAAAAAGAGTTGTCAGAAAGACTTTGCGAGCATCCTTAAGAGCCTCTTTGTGGCATTTGTCTTCGAGCTTCACGGCCACACCAACCTGCACAAATGTCGCCCGATCTCGTCCCTGATCTGGGAGGCTAAACGCAGACCGGGCCTGGTCCCAGTACTTGGATGGGAGACCGCCTGGGAATACCAGGTGCACCATCAAAGCTATTCAACTGACATTGGTGAAAACTGCCAAAAAATGTCATCCCATGTGTCATAAAGACAAAAACTTATCAATACATCTCCAAAGAAGTCGTAAGAAAGACTTTTTCTGCGCCATCCTTAAAGAGCCCACTTTGGCATTTGGTTTAAGCTTACAGCCACACCAACCACCTGCATTCGTCTGATCTCGGAGGCTAACGCATGGCCAGGGCCTGGTAAGTGACTTGGATGGGAGACCGCCTGGGAATACCAGGTGCTGTAAGCTTTTCCAACTGACGGGTGGGGAAAACTGCCCAAAAAAATGTCATTCGCATGTCCAGAAAAGACAAAAACAATACAGCTCCAAAAAAGTTGTCAGAAAGACTTTGCGTCATCCTTAAAGGCAGCTTTGCTGGCATTTGTTTTTCGCTCACGGCCACACCAACCTGCATACGCCCGATCTCGTCTGATCTAGGAGAAATTTAATGTGCTGCGGCTGGGCCTGGTCCAGTACTTGGATGGGAGACTGCCTGGGAATACAAAGGTGCCATGTAGCTTTTCCAGCTGGCGGTGGGAAAACTGACAAAAAATGTCATCCCATGCTCATAAAGGCAGCGACAACATCAATACATCTCCAAAAAGTCGTCAGAAAGACTTTGCGGCATCCTTAAAGGCCCCCTTTGCCCGGCGTTTCTTTTAAACCATAAGCCACACCAACCTGCATCGCCCGATCTCGTCTGATCTCGAAAGCTAAGCTTGCGGTCGGGCCTAGTCAGTACACAAAGAAACACAAAAGAGAAACATCTATATAGATGTTCATAATTTCAATTATGTGCGATAATTAGTAAAAATTTCCATTGAAAATGAATGGGGAGAGCTTCAAACTTCAAAAATTTTCAACCTCGAACAAACCTTGCCATAACTCCTTCATAATAATTGGACTTAGAGAAGGCTTCATTTCCAACTTTCAAAGCGCAACACTTTCCAAATTTTCCTGGCCTACATATTACATAATTCATCTTTAATTCAGTTAAAAATGTACAGTTCATTCACAATTTTCATCATATCTCAGACCATAAAATCTTTAAGAAATCAGCCTTTAACATGAATTGTCTATTCGTGCACTAGAGTGGGAGGAACTACACACACCGAGTGAAGAGCAGTGTCTGGGTCGTCTGAAAAAATATTTTTTAAATCGCGATTATGAGGGCTACACATGCACCCCCACGGACATAATTTTTACATCAAAATGGTGTTGGAAATTTAGTCCCGGTCGTGGCGATATTGTCTCTCATGTCTGTCAGTTTTAAAGTTTTATGAGACCCTTAAATAGGGCGGCACTTTATAAAAATCTCCCCATTAGGCCCAATGTTAAATTTCAGAGGAAAAGGCGTGAGGAAGCAGAGAAACCTCTTGTGTATTCAACTTACCACTGTCAGCCTTCTGAGTGGAGCTAGAGACATAAAATTTACACCGCTGCGATAAATCGTGAGCTCCTGCCATCACCCAGTCTAAACCCCAAAGCCGTTACTCCTTACGGTTGGGGAGTTATTTAGAGGAGTTCGGCAGGGAATCTGACTCAGTTCAAATGAATGGCAGTCTAAGGGGACAGAAGCTGGGGCAGGGAGAGGGAGTGAGAAGGAGGGCCGTCTCCATGAAAGCAGCCCAGCTCACCTGACACTTGACCTCAAGTGACCAGCCCTGCCTGAGGCTTCCTCTGAGCTTCTGATCGATCAGTACTCATGATACAGAGTGGATGACCTCATCAATCACACACACACAGACAGACCAGGGCGTGTCTAGAGCTTTTTGCAAGGTGGGACCAGAGACTGAGGAGGCCCAAGTCATGCCCAGGGGTAGCCGGCAAGTCTGAGTCAAACTCTCAGAGGGTGACTGTTTCCTCACAGGAAGCTGTGTCTGTGACTGTCCTTTCAAAATAAAAGTCCCGAATTACAGATTGAGTCTTCTGGGAAACAAAGTCGAAGGTGCATACGTGAGTGCGTGCTTGATGTGTTTGATTGCAACATGGATCTGGGACGAGCCCTTGCCGTGAGTGCCATGCTTGACTCTATTCGATTACAGCATGGATCTCGAACAGGCACACATTTAACATTTCAACTTTTGAATAAAATTCAAACATTTTCACCATTCAAACACCAGATTCAAATTCATAGATTGTACATTCATAATTTTTCAACATTCATTCTGCTTGACCTTCATACTACTACATTCAACCCAGCATTCAGCGGTTTGGCTTCAGCTTTTTATTTTCAAAAGTTTCTATTCCTTCGATTCATTCTCATTCGAACATTCAACTGGCATTCAGCAGTTTGGCTTCAACTTTTATTTTCAAAATTTCAATTCACTTTAAATTCATTCTCATTCAAACATTCAACTTTAGCATTAGCATTCAGCAGGCGTAGCTTCAAGCTCTGCGAGCATTCACCACCCGCCAATTGCTTCAGCAATTTGCTCTTTCTAACTCAGACAAAACATCTATATTCATGTACAATAGTACTGCCAAGTGATTCTTTTTTAAAATCTCGAATTTCTATAATACACCAGCAATAATACACCATGAGTTTGACAGATCATATTAACATTGGTTGAATGATCAATGATGTCGTTTGACAACAAAGCCAACCAAGAGTTTGTCTCTAAGACCAGACCGATCTTCATGATGTTGACTGATCACACGGTGAAGTCAACTCGTACCATTAACAAGCCCTGTAGTTCAACTTCTTCTTCATTCGTTTCATCCCTCAGGTCTGTGGAGACTTGATCACTGCTAAATAATAGTTTTATTATATTAGCCGTTAGCATCCATCTGATTAGCTGCACAAACATGCTTGGCTGGCAACATGCTTAGCTCATGGATGCTAGAATCAAAACTGGAAGTAGCTTAAATCATTATTTTAATTCTATTTTTCATTAGGTCCATATTATGTTTGATGGCTCCACTGAGACTGTCACCAGGATTTTTTCAAAAATAAAACTACCCATTGAGGAAATGTATTCTAGTTCTTCTCCATGACTGCAGAAGGCTTAGCTGTGTTGTTTAAATGGTAATTTGCAGTGGTGACAACCAGAGCCTCTCCTTTAATGTGAACATAAGAAGTGTTGGAGATGTGAGGGATTAGACTCAGGGCCTACATCCACCATGAGCTCATCCAGCCAGGTGTAGTATACCAATATGGCAGTCGGTGGGAACTCTGCTAATGATAATGTGAGAATAGTAATATTTGAGTCAAAATATCTTCACATATTAAAAGTGACCTTCTTATAAACCCTTGCTGGCAATTTGCATGAAGATCTCTGAGTGTCCCAACAATATTGTATTCAAAGTGTGTAAGCTCTGGTCCTGAATTCCAGCTGATTCAAAAATCACTGCCATTGGGCTCTGCAGAGAACAGGCTGTTTCTGTGTCTGCCAGCTGCGTGCCCTGGGCTGTGTCTGACCACGCCCCCTCTCTGGAAAGAGGAAGTCTCTCTCTCTTTCTCTCTCTCTCTCTGAAGTGCTTGCCTTTGTGCTTCTGTTTACTTCTGAATGTGGCGGTGACTAAAGAGATTAGCAGTGACTCTGCAGATCCATGGACAGTACAGTGAACAGTGATCAGTCACCTAGGTTAAAGTAGAGTGTATAACGCTGAAGCTGGAAATGAGCCTTGTGCTCACAGAGCTTATGTTAGATATGTATACAGATATGAATTACTCCCAGAACTTCCCAAATTTTTGCACCAACCGGAGGTCAAAGGTATGTACTGAAACGAGCAGGTACAGGCGAGTTCTCTCATAAAATTCCTGGCTCCTGGCGTCCAGGAACAATGGTTTCATTAACTTTCAGCTCACCGGCAGAATACCGTTCTTGACAGAAAGCTACTCAAAGAAAACATGGATGTTTTTTTTTGTTTGGAGTGTTCATAAGAACAGCAGAGACCCAAATGTGACTAAAAAGGCTTACAAAAGTGAGTTTTGCATGATATGTCCCCTTTAATATGATGCTGCTACTGGCAGCACTGTAGAAGGTCAAAGGTCACGAAGTCACAGTCAAAGTGAGCCATGATAGTTAAAAAAAAAAATTAACATTAACATGTACCCAGCATTTATGGTTAATAACAGAACTCTCATTTGAATCAGCAGGCCAATGATAACAAGCGTCTTCTTTGAGCGTTCTCCAAGACGATGTTTACTGATGTTTATATATAATTAGCATAGTGTTACACCAAACACAACAGAATCGTACTGAACTCTGTCGTAAGATTGGTCCAAAGATAGTCATGTGTTCAGTGTACACTTGCAATTTTTTACTGAACAACATGATTTGTCGAGTACTCTCTCTATATACGGCTCTGTTCTCCAAGGACTGAGCCACTGCTGCCCTAAAGCAGTCAACAGGCAGACCAGAGACTGAGAACAGGGATAGAGCTCTCCATCTCCTCAGACTGGAGGACTGTTCTCTCCCTCTCCTGTCCTGTCCACTCTGTTTGCATCCCAAACAGTTCATCAGCAGGTTTTGAGGGAGGACAGCTTGTTTTTATCTTCCTGAGGAAGTAAAGTCTCTGTTGGGTCTTACCTCCACTTGGTGAGAAGGTGTACATGGACCAGGTGAGGTCAGCGCAGATGTGGACTATATATACACTGAATGAAGGCAGGAAACTTTGTTTTACTATCTGAAGTATGTTCCAAATCCATCATTGAGCTGCAACAATAACTACCAGACTCGTAGTGTGTGTAGTGTTTAGGTGTATTGGCTAATGCTAGCATGCTAACATTTGCTTCTGCAGTCTATGTCTTAGGCGCTAGTTGGCGACTGATAGTCTGTTGTTACTCAGTGTGCTGAGCCAATATATCACCAAGCCCTCCAATCTCACACACTGAACAAGGGCCAATCAAAATGATTATGATTTTGCATGAGAAGCCAGTCTTGAAACTAGCGGCTCCAGTGTCACACTGGATTTACATCCTGCTTAACGTCATGTCCCTGAATAGGGGAGAGAGGTCATGCACGTAGCATCCCTTCAAAGTCAGCGGTTTATTAAAAAGTTGGACAGGGTAGTAATTTGGAAAACTTGGTCATTCTTATGTACAAATTGCTATCGCATATAAACATGCACGCTGTTACCAGCAGACAACACAGCTTTTGCAGCTAACTTTAAGTGTAGTACATGAAGTATTACCATGTAACGCGTTAAAACTTTCTCATGTAAATTCAGCAAGGGATTTATGTAAGAGAATGTATGAATGAGAAAATGTTCTGAGAATATTCTGTCAGGATGTTTTAATTTCCACAGGGTTCTTTAACTATACAAGAGTCGGATTGAATAAACTTCACTGATTCAGTTGCCCAAAGGAGCTACTTTTATTAATGCTGTCTGCTTGAACAGAGATGATATTTCACAAAAACACAGTGAGATGCCCATACAGAATGTCAGGAAAAAGCAGTATTTATGCCACTTCTGATACATACATGTGTATGTGAGTTCCTGCTGAGCAAGCAATACCGTCATAGTGAGGCTCAAACCGTAACATGCTGTATGCTTTGATGTAGGCAGAGTCCACATGTTAATCAGGCTGACGGGTGAGGAGAAAAGGAGCATACTGCACACACACTGTATTCTCTGTGAAGACTAAACAAGACTAACTTCTAGCTTAACACATCATCATGAGGTTCATTACATAACAGCTTCTGACTTCGGCATTCTGCCACCACAGCTGTTTAAATTTTTCTATGATATTCCCTTGAGCAAAGCAGCAAACCCAACTCCTCTACAGAGGGTTCTTACATGGCAACCTCCTCCCTCTGACATGTCTTCATTCCATGCATGTGTTATATGTTGTATATATATTTTTAAGTTGGTGCACTTCTCCATCTGTGCAATCTGAGTGGGCGAGTCTGGGATTTGGTGGTTTGCCAGGAGAACGGTACTTGTTGGACTGCATTGTGCCCCCAGAGTGTAAAGTTTGGTGGAGGGGATTATGAGGTGTGGGGTTGTTTTTCCAGGAGGGCTGGGCTTGGCCCCTTGGTTCCAGTGGAAGGAACTCTGAATGCTTCAGCATACCAAGACATTTTGGACAATTCCATGCTCCCAACTTTGTGGGAAAGAGTTTGGAAGGCTGGCCCCTGTCCTCTTCCAACATGACTGTGCACCAGTGCACAAAGCAAAGATCCATAAAGACATGGATGAGTCTGGTGTGGAAAGAACTTGACTGGCCTGCACAGAGTCCTGACCTCAACCAGATAGAGAACACCTTTACAGGATGAATTAGAGCCAGGAGTGAGAGCCAGGCCTGTCTCTCGTCCAACATCAGTGTGTGACCTCACAAAATAAACTTCTTGATGATGCCCTTCATCCCCTTTGGACACTCTCATACAATTCTGTGTGTATACACTGTATGGCCATTAGCTATTGTCATATTGGAGTTGGACACTTTCATACTCTCATAAATAGTGTAGAGCAGATTAGTCAATCATCAATTAATATCAAATTATGTATTTCTGAACAATATCTTTAGAGTTATTGATCATAAACCAAAAATTACCTTTAATAGTAGAGATTATCAGGAGCGCCACCCAGTTTTGCTAAAACATAGGGAAAACTTGTGGGTTTGACATTAATTAATAGAGTCTCTTAATCTCAAGGGTGCTACAGAGTTCTTGACCTAGTGCTTACAGTGATTCAATTACTTTATATACACACACAAATCAAATAACTTCAAGTTTATTTTATAAATGAGATGTTTATTTGACAAACTAAAACTCAGACGCTACTACTGTCACAGAAAATAACTAACAATAAATGAATTAGTTTGACAAACTAAACTGACCAGAGTTACTAACGAAATAATAAAATAGAAAATCAAAAACCAGAATAAAGGAAGATTGATGGAAAGATACACATGGCATTGACTCACTGCTTAAAAAAATGAAAGAATGATTAAACAAGGGCAAAGTTCAAGGATGAGATATCTGATTAATTAATTCAATGTGATCAGTTAAATTCAGTGAGTGGTTATCTAGACATTAAAGTAAAAATTAGGTTGTTACCAAGGAAAATTTGGTTTACCCAGGTTTACGGTGGCGTTCAGCAGTTGAGAGTTTGAGAGGCATCAGGAGAAGACTGTGCCAGGTAATTTAATATTCAGAAAAATTGGTTTAGCGTTTTACTGATATGCTTACTAAATATTTAATTGAGTTTGCTGGATTAAGCCCTAAATTCCAGGCCATTTAAATTTAGCATCTAATCACATCAAACTCCTGTAATATCTGTAAGATGTGCCTTAATGCAGTATATCACCATTCCTGGATGGATGAGAGTGCAGGAGTGGCTGCAGGTTCTGTCTGAATCTGCTGGATCTCTGGGCAAGTGCGACTTCTGCTTGAACTTCACCAGTGGCTCTTTGGGGCATCGTTGGACATCTCTGGGGAGTTCTGGAAACGCTTTGGTCATCTCTGGACAACTCTGGGCAGCTCTGGGACATCTGTGGTTGACATGGCTCCATCTCCAGTCTCTCTCTGTCTGTCTCTCTCCTCTTCACAGCATAGTCTCTGTGCCCTTGCTTCAATTCCCCTCCCCTTTGTTGGTGGGGAAGGTCCAGCTGGATTCACACCAACATGTCAACAGTCTTTTCTTCTATTATGTTTCTTCATGACCAGCTGGAGTCATTTTCTGCAACCTGTGTCTGAACAGGAGGAGCTGGCTCACATTTTTCAGGGCAAAGGGAGTAGAGAGAGGAGACAAGATTGTCTTGGGAGGCAGGATGCAGAGTTGGAAGAGGTTCTGGATAGGCTGTTCTTCATGCCATGAGGTGCTGGGTCCTGAGGGAGGCCGAGTTTACAGAGGCCCAGCATTCCAGGTCTTTCCAGTCATATCTGGAGCAGGTTGGAAGGTTCTGGAGAGGTTGTTCTTCATGCCATGAGGCGCTGGGCCTGGTGGGACAGCATGTCTCTGTCTCTCTGGGTCTATCATTGGCTTTCCCTCCCCTCCCAGCATGTGGGAGAGGGAGAACAGAGATGCAGTGGAGAGGATGAAGAAGCCAGAACATTCGACTGACTGAAGGACTGAAGAAAGGAGTAGAGAGAGCACTCAGACCAGCTGAGGCTTTTATGAAGGTGATCTTTGTTGAAGGTCCAGTGGGGGTGTGACCACTGGATCCCTCCCCATCCCACCAAGTTAACTGAGATGATATTCTTTTAACTTATTTAATGTTAATACTGCCTTTGTGTTTTACTTTATTAAAAGTTTCTCTATGTGAAAGCTCCCTCTCTCAGCTGTAAAGCGTGACACCAAACAACCTATGGTAAGGAAACTACCAGAACAAAACTTGACCAATTGAATTGAAATTAATCAACAAATTAACCAACACAGATGAACCATGATATCCAGAGCATGTAGGAAGGTGTACTACAACATAGGCAGATCTATGTATATGATTGTGTCTGCAGAGGTTAATCCACAACCAATCCCACATGTCACGTTTAGTCACTTATCAGAAGGAGGGAAAAAGGAAGAGGATCTGTGTGTGGAGACTGATGTTTTGACATTGACTATAACAGTGATACTTATATGACAGTAGCTGAGGAATGAAGAAAGCATAAGGTTAACCATTAAAATCTTAATGTAATGTTCTGTTTCCAGGCAGGGAGAAAGGAAGAGAAGCCACATTAAGCTTTGGATGTGTCTGGCAGGATTAAAAAGCAGGAATGTGGGCAATAAAACTCCTCCTCCTGGTGTATGTCCTGGAGGTTCCTTGGAGGGTCAGAGGAGGAACTGGTCTTATCTGTTTATTCTGCCAGTCATAAAACTTAGAAAGCCTTAAGCACTTAGGTGCCATATGCGCAGTGTCAGATGGATTTCCTGGGGAGATACTCAGAAATGAGAAAAATTAAGTTCATTATTTTATGCTCACTGATATGCTACAAGAGCATAATTCATCTCCAACCACCTCGTCTACTGTATCTGATGAATTACAGTGAGCGTCTGATCAGAGACCTTCAAGAGTCTGGAAAAGCATGGGATGAAATAATCTTGAGGGTGGAACTACATGGCAGCTGCCTCCATACAGGTGAATTAGTGCAAATGGTGAGGCGCTAGAAACAGCATGTGAGAGGTACAGGTGTGATCGATGCCCACATTCTCCAGGAATACTTTAATTTCTCTCTTGAAAACACTTTGCTATGACAGCGATAGTCCCATTGTTCAGATCCTTTCATGCAAAGAGTTGGAAACCTTTTTTGTAACCACGTCTGGTTTTCACATGTGAAACTTAAACATGTAAAGAAGCTCACATGACTTACCTGTTTTTAAAGAGTTCAACTTTAATCACCTGTTTTCCATGTGTCACTATAGAAGATCTATTGCTCAAGTAGTATGTATCTAAATCAGAGGTTTTCAAAGTGTAGTAGGATAGTGAGCCTCCCTAAGAGAACTCAAAAGAATCTGTGCCCCACCTCTTTTTTAAAAACATCTCTAACATGTTTGTATGTTAACTTCATCATATTTTAACTATTAACATTTTAACATCTTTTGTGTTTTTGTACACAATTAAACATATTAAAAAGCTACATTTTAGAAAACACAATTTAACTTTTCAACAGATTTGTTAAAAACATGTTCCACTCATCCAACGTTTATCCCACATTAACACTGGTCTCACTTAAAATGATCACTTGTACCTTAACCAGAGACAGCAGTGTTATTTTCTGAGTTGGCTGATGTGTTGCAGTACATGTTATTTTTCCTGATTGGCTGAAGCGTGCCAAGCTCACGATGAGCTCTGTGATTCCCAAGAGTGTCTTGCTACACCGTCCCACTGCTCATTATAGTGGTGTAATGTATGTGAGAAATAGCAGGTGTAGCAGGTGAGAGAGTGGTAAAGAGGTTAAAAATGTGTGTGTCACACTCTGAATACAGTGACACTTGAGATCCATGGTTTCAATATGATGCTGGAGTTTACATGAGTAGCATCCTGTAGAATTAGCTCAGCAGCTCTTTGCTAATCTAACACACTGTGGCAGTGGAGCATCATCAAGGAACCACTACATGAAAAAGACAAACTTTAAATAATCAGACTCATACTTCCTGTTTTCTGCTCTCCCCACACTCTGTGTCCTCTCTCACTTTCACACTTGAGCCACTAAAAATCAATACATGTTGTACTGTGTTTGATTCCCGGCCCAGGAGACCTTTCTGTGTGGAGTTTACATGTTCTCCCCACGTGTCTCGTCTAGGTTCTCTCTGGTCACTCTGGCTTCCCTAAATGTGTCCGTAGAGTGTGGACATGAGTGTGAGTGACTGTCTGTCTCTATGTTGCCCTACTTGATGAACTGGAATTATTTAGTAGCAAAAAATATTACCATAGTTTATATATAAACAGTGTAAACCTCACCCATTGGTCTCAGCTTGAATTATTAGTGTCCTGGAAAATACTGAATAGTCCTGAATAGTCTTGAGACCACCTTGTAGTGTGAATCCATTCTGCTCTTCCTTTGACCTTTACAGCTGTACTTGTAGTCAGTAGCACCTGAGTCGAGGACCTTTCCACCTGGAGTCAATGACACCTTTTCAAGAGATTTGAGATTAGCACAGAATCACCTTCCTTAAAGGAATGGAATCAGCTCCCCTATGAGGGTTTGGGGGAGCCTGTCAGACAATGTGAAAATGATCACTTTCTCAAAACTTCCAGTTAGTTGTTTCATATAATCAACCATGAACTCATCCGTCTCAAAGCAGTGAGGGTTTTATGTGGTGCCAAAAGGGGAACTTGCCCCTTGGATATTGCAGTCTCCCTATCAATACCTCATGAGGGCTTAGATCTGTTGTTGCACTTGGTGCACTTCAAATGGAGTACTAACTTACAATAGGCAGCCCAGCGTCAGGCCGGCCATTTAGCCCTGTTGTCACCTCCCAACAGGTCAACCTCTCTTTGACAGTGGCATTCATTCTTTCAACTTCGACTCCTGAGCTCCGTGGATGATGAGGAACATGCAGCTGCCCCTAAACCCTAAGATCTATGACAAGTCTTGAGTGATCTTTGAGACAAAAGCAGGGCCTCTGTCTATTATTCCTTGTGGCATACAAAATCTGGGAATCACATCACTTTTAACAGACACTTAACTGTTCCTAGCGTCCTCTTTTCTTTTTACAGAAACCCTCCACCCACTTTGAGAATTAATCAGTTATCACTATAGATACTTTTAGGCAATATGACCTAAGAATTTATATCATGGTATAATTTGAGATCATAGACAGTAGACGGTACATATATCATATAGTATACTTTGGTATGTAAATTACAACATAACAGTTTCTTAATGGATTACCATAGCCCATGGTAAAAGTATTCTGGAAACAGGAAGTTGTTTTTTTAACCTACTAAATAACATAAAGTCAATAATATTCCTTCAAGAAAATGTATTGTACAAGAACTGTAATTGTGGAAAACATAAAACAAGTAACTTCCACACTGACACTTAACAGTTGTAGCCTACTGCCTTCAGTATTAGCCTTACACAAGTCCACTAGCTTAATGCTAACATGTAATAGAAGCATATGAACAGGCTAGCAGGAAATTAGCATCTCGACCACAATCATTTAACTTATTAATCACATGAGCTCTATTCAACACAAACAGTGTAGCAGCACATAGAGTAGCACACATGACGTAACAATACTCACAGACATACTTTGCACTTATTCTCACTAATTCACCTGTAGAACAATGAAACCTTTGAGGAGTTTAGCTGCTGCTTGTGTTCTACAGTTACTCCACACATCTTGAAAATATTTCTAAAAGCCAATGACCACGTCAAATCAAAGATGTGTAGAACTGTTTTCTGTGCTTGCAGCCATTTTTTTCTGAGACAGGTGCAATGGCGTCTTATACGGTGAGATGACACGGTACTGTGCAAAGGTCGCAATGGAAAGAGCTGACATACCAACACAGAAGGAAAGCGCGGCTTGTTTGGCTGTAGTGTCCCAGCCAGCGAGTGCATTCCCCTTTTTTGAAACAAGGATCATTTTCCATCAGTGTTGAGCAGCACACTTTACAATAACAAAGCTTTGTGGAAACAAAAAACATCTAACAGGTCATTCACCAAAGCGTGGCGTTGAAGAGGCCTTATTCAGAGGAGATGACATAAACCGTAACATTTCCATAATTGAAAGCCAAAATCATGCGTAACACCTTTGAGAAGCATATCGTGAATCGGTTATAAATTGTAGCGCAACTTTACCAGCAACAGTGTACATTCTCTGATCAATGCATGGAAAGCTCATGGCAGCCTGTGCTGATGTGCCCGATATGGAAGCTGATGCTTCAACAACTGCCAATCATTTACTACAGCTGAATCAAGCAATGAGCGTTATCAGCTGAAGTCTAGTTCTGCGGAACCGTCAATATAGAGAATCATATTGGCATTTTGAATTGGAGTCTACAACAAGCAAGTCTTGTCTTGGAGATGTGCTCATGTCAATAACAGTCATGAATTTATCATCAGGAGTCAACCAATGGAGAGAAGAGTGGCAGAATTAAGAGGAGGTGAACGCTTTAAGGTAATATGTGATGACTTGAGAAAACGATAGTCTCATATCAGAGCACCTTGCTGCAGAATCATAAACTGAATCTTAGAATGTGAAAAAATTTAACACTGCATACGGAACCACTGAACTACACAGTCACTTGAAGGCCAACACAATGGAGGAAGATTTTTCTATCAAAGTAGCCAGCCACGGCCACTGCTCGTAGAGCAACCTGGCATGCCGAGAGACCACAGGGGTGAGCCAGGAGAGTGTGTAATATGCAACAGGGCGACAGTGGGAGCCATGTCTCTGCACCAGATGGATGTAAAGGTGGAACTATTTGATGATAATCAGGCCCAGCGCCAGAGCCATGGTGAGGACTTTTCAGGTCCTGAGAAGCCTTATGCAGTTCATTCAAGTCCACTGCACTTACAGGAGGAGAAGACATGTAGTGTGGCAGCTTGCAGAGGAGAGTCCATAGCTGCATAATCCAGTAAATCCAGTGCCTGCAGTAGTTAGCCATTCCCAGAAAGAAAGCATTTCCTTCTTGCTGACCTTGTAGGAGGGGCATGTTCACCAACAGCGCTTACCCTCTCTGGTGACAAAAAGAGCGCTGTATCCCCCATTTTCAGCCGTGTCTCAAATATGTCACCTCAAGAGACAGCCCAGAGGGCTGGAGCTTGGCCAGTGATGCTCTGTGTCCCACATTCAGCCAGTCTTTGTGGAGGCAAAATGCAGTCTGAGATGGCAGGCCTCAGCTGATGGAGAGGCGATCAAGGAGTCATCAGCATATTGCAACAGTGTGGAGCCCCTGGCAGGTGGAGTCATCCAAATCCTCTTAACGGCCGCTGCATGTCTGCACCATGACGGACTCTCAACAAAACCCTGTGGCAGGCAGCGTCAAGTATGCTCGAATTCCCTTTAAATGTGGAATGATAAACAGATGCTTTGGCTATCTGGATGCAATGAGTAGTATAAAGGAAAAAGCTGAACATAAATCAATGACTGTGTAGCATGTCGGAGTCTGCAGATAAAGACGCCAGAATAAATTGAGTATCTGAGCACTGCAGGTATTACAATACTGTTTATTGCTTGCAAATCTTGTGCAAATCTCGCCACTCATCAGGTCCAATTAGCCCCTTAGGGATAGTGCAAAATAGTGTTACATGGGCTGGTACACTGTACCAACACGCCTTGATCCAACAGAGATTGAATAATGCCCACTAATCCCATCAATTTGCTCTCTGAGGCAAGTTATACTGTCTTACACATGGGCAGTTTAGCGTTTGGCTTAGAAGAAGCGACTCTGTGAGGGGGGAGCAAAAGTTACAAACCCCACAATTTAACTGGCACTTCAGATCAGTTCAGATGAGAGGAGGCCCAAACTTAGGGGAAAAGGTGGGAAGCAACGTTATTGTTTTAGGGTTTGAGAGGCTGCACCACAGCAGCTTCTCTCAAAGCCAGGCAACAAGTCACACTGTCTCAAGGTGTCTCAATTTTGCCTCACAGCGAAGGCATTAGTAGCGATGTAGAGATAGCACATCAACTCCAAACAGCTCTTGTTGTGTCCCCGTCAATCGGATCGGAACAGTGCAGGCCCACAAACTAAATTTGTTCACATTCCTACCCCTCTTGTTTACCTAAGCTGTGCTCAGCCATCTGTCTCGTACTGATCAGAGGGTTAAAGCATGAATCGTGCGTAACCTGGCCCAATGAAAGAGAGGCCTCATCTAAGCGCCAAGAGTGGGGCGTCTTAGCAACACTTTGAGCGTTATGAGAATGTGAACCTTGATAGCAAAGTTAAAATTCCGGCAGAGACCAGCTTAATACGGGAATCAGCTGCTGACTGCAAAAGCTGAACTAACAGAAGCTGCTCTTTTATCCAGGAGAGTTAAGAACAAACCATCCAGTGCAATGAACAGTAGCATATAGCTTACAGAGCAGATCTCTTCCCATCATTTTTGTGGGGCTTTTATCAGACATCATCAGAGCGAATCACGAAACATCCGGAGTCATCAACTGTAACGTTAGCTGTGCATGATATTGGTTCTGTGATACTGTTAACTTGTATAGGGATAACTGGTTCTTGGCGGAGATTAGCAGAAGAAAGTTGAATAGTTACAGCTTGAATTGGCCAAATGTGTGTGTCAAAGGTGAATCTGATCCTGTTTCTCTGTAGCCGCCCTATGCCTGAGTATAGTGCATGGATGGGTCTTCACCCCTCGAGAAGGAGGTGGGAGCGGGCCAGTAGCAATGTAGGCGCCAAGGCAACTGAAGTAATGAAGGTAATGGCGAATAATAACAAGCTCCATAAGAGGCCAGCTTCTCAAGTTCCCTCAGTTTTCTGTTTTGATTCTGATGATTCGACCTACTGTAACAGCGTTCCCTGTCTGCACCCTCGAAGGCTTTGTGGCCAGACTTTCTGCACTTATGACAATTACCTTGTCTATGTTTATTGTTATTCTGCTGGCCCCCGGCTCCTGTTGTTTTTGCTGCTACATTTGTTTTGGGTTACGCAGTGGATTTAGCTGCATTAAAAACATTGTCTCTAACTGCACAGGGACATCAGATGGTCTGTTGTTTACTTCAACTCTACTTTGCTTCGCCAGAGAGGTCACCAGCTAGCTTGTATGCAGTCACTATGCTGGGCCTAAAGGTTATTCAAAAGAGGTCTGGACAGCAAACTGGCTGTTCTCGTTAGGAACTTATTCCTGCATTAGCGTCCCATGCCCGTTATAAATCTCAAAATAAATTCAGGCAGTAATTCTTTCACCTCTTGAATGCAATGAGACAATCTTAGAAGAGTCGTATCATTGAGTAGCGCATTTGGTTATAAGCCATGTATGCGCTTCAGTCTGCTAACCAGTCAGCCAAAGTCTTAGCCTCAGGTCTCTGAGCCTGCAGCTGTGGGAAGAACAAACTCCATCCCGATGGAAATTCTTTCACAAAAAAAGGTACCATCACATGAGTAGAAACAATAAGGAGATTTAAAAAAGGGATATACAAAGCTCAATAGTGCAAAATGCAATATAGTACAAAACCAACAATATAAACATTATGGCAATATACAAGAACACTATAGAACACAACACGCTGCTTGGAGGTTACAAGTGACATCTGCTGATAAAGTGACATGTTGCAATGAATAGTGTCACACTAAATTAACATATATTGATATATGTTATCTGTGGAAAGAGAGAGAGAGAGATAGAGAGTCTCAGGTGTAAGTTAGCCCTCTAAAATTCCATAGTTTAAAAAATGTAAAAATTTTAAATTTTCACCCAGCCAATAAGTTCCAGCTATTTGCCCAGCAGCATTTCTTTTCACTGAGACACGTGCATGGGAGCGTGACACTATATTTATCGTATTCAGGAAAAGGATAACTCTAACCTATTTAAGAAAGAATACCATTAATTCCTTTACACATACATTCCTTTACACATACACTGTACATATCTGACAATTAAAACTGGACTGTTGTGGGACTCAAAAATAATGTTAACTTTGCTGTTATTAGTCCATGCACATCAGATCATCAGTAATATAATAAATATAACACCATGAACCAAATATATCAAGAAGATGTTTCACTTCAGCAAAAACCAGCACCCTAATCAATCACCTTTTTTTTAAATCCTCATCACCAACCTTACACTGCTATGACAATATACACCATATCTAATGAGGACAGATTACAAGCAATATTGTTTTAAGTTTCACAAGGTTTGGTTATTAAGTAAATATTATTCAAATAGAGGCCCTTAATTGTTATCCATGTGACTATATAAATGTAGATCTAAATAGAAAATGTTTACAGAATTAAATTAGAACCTAAACAAAAATATTATGAGTTGATTTTCTAAAGATAAACTCCCTAATATGTAAATAATATTAATAAAAATGAATTTAATTCTACGTATCAATATTTGATACATAGTGCGTAATAATCATCTAATTTGAATTTTATCAATGCACTGAGATTTAATCTTAATATTCTTCCTTTTGATAGAATAACCAGCCTGTGGCCCAGAAAGTACAGAACTTAGAAAATACTCACACAAGAATTTTATTGACTATTCATTTTTGCTTTAGACACATTGTTGCACATCTGTGCACACTGCAATACAGTCTCATTTCAAACCAGAAGAAAGCATCAAAGCATAAACTGTAATTAAAATAGAGGCTGAAGTCAAGAAAGCTGATTACAAGCCACCTCACACGATGGTGGAACTGTAAAACAAAAACATGACAGTGAACTCCATAAACACTGCCATGTTCAAAACAGGAACATTAAAACACAAAGTAATATCTGCATTTACAAAAGGTGAGATCAGCTGGCTTAACAAACTAACTTTGCAAATACTGTAATATGGGGCAGGGGCATGAGTGGGAATTGCGGACATGATTTTCAAAAAAACCCACTTCAATTAAAATCTGCCTGTTTATATTAATTTCAATCAACTCAATGTTCTCTCTAATTGTGATTTTATGAATATAATCCCTGATGTTTTATTTTTTTATTATTAACTTCAATGAGTGCATTTTACTCAAAGCATTTTATTTGAAATTTGAGTAGTTGTCTCAAAAAATCAAAAACACAATCCCATACTGAGTGTATTTTACCTAATACATTAATTCAAATCTACATGAGCACAGAATCATTTCTTACAGTGAAGTGACCCTGCGACCATGATGCCCTCCACCTGGCTGACAATCTACCTGTGACTCACCTGGGCATGCAGGAGTCTCATATCATGTATCAGCGTGTTTATTTGCTCAGATGCTTTGGTATGTGTGCAAAAATATGTAATACCACATGACTTCAATGACAGGTTGACCTCTCCTTCTTCTGCTGTTGGAGAATTAAAATTACATTAGCTTTCCAGCCACCACTACTCAGAGCTTTGGATGATTCATTACCCATTGTATTTGGTTACAAGAGACAAAGCCAAGCAAACAACGAAAAGTCATCTTCAGCGTGTATGTTACTTCTACCTTTAAAGAGATCTCCAATTAAAATTTCCAGCAGCAGTGGTCAGAAATCACTAACTGACAGCAACTCTGTCAGCACTGCTATGTAACTCATGGCAGTCTGTACCCCCAAGGAACCAACATCCATAGGGGGGGTCCTTGCAGGAGCATTCCCTGAACATCCGACCCCCCGTTCTTGGCAAACCGAAAAATGGCCTCCAGGGCCCTACCCAGGAGCAATCTTCCCTCTAGTTCAAACCTCACGTTAGGTCTGCCTGTGTCAAGCTTTTTTTTTTTTGGCCCTAAACTAGCTCACCCCCGGCAACAGCACATCAATATACCAACACACACACAAAGAAAAACACCATATAAAACTACACTCCCTTGACCACTCTGCTCTTCTTTATACCAGTGTATTATCAATAAAAAATCACTCTATTGACTTTCAACATTTTCCATACATTTCTTTTGATTTAAATCAATGCACAGACATGATAAGGCATAAGGTGCACCTGATGCTTTGTTCTATTGAAATCATGTTCAATGTCTGCCAGCTTGTCATGGAAAATGTTGAATAGTCAATGAGGAAAGAATGGATGCTGGGAGCCTCTACTTGAGTTTGATTGAAGAAGTAACATTTGTTGAGAATTCTGATATATCTGGGAGGAATATGAACTTTAATAAATGAACAGCCCATTTTCAGCTGCCAGAGTCCGCCACATATTCTCTACCTTTCCCTATGGTACTCAGCCTTACCTGAAATATAACACCCAGTTCGTACAAGCATGTTGCCTTACATTACTCTTGAGCAGCGTTACAGTCAGGGCATGCTCATTCTCTAAGCTCTGAACTAACTATTCAACTAACTAACTCTTTGTTGGCCTTATCAAAGGGCCCAATGCTACAGCCGAACTCCTCAGACCTTGGTTGTCTAAATCCAACTTAGAGATAACTGTAGCCATCTATTTTCCTTGAGACACTGTATGCTTCAACCTAAAATTTCTGGAGGGTTAGTTCCCAGGACCTGCTGTAAAAAAAAAAAAAGGACACTAGCCAGCCCTAGGAACTCCTAAATTTGGGAAAAATCCATAACAGTTACTTTTTGTCACCTCCCAACAAGAGAGTGCAGGTTCGATTCCCAGTCCCGGGGCCTTGCTGTATTTCTCTCCGGGTACTCTGACTTCTCCCACCATCCAAAAACATACCACATACAGGATTAGGTTGTTGGCTAGTCTAAATTGACCGTAGGGTGTAGATGTAGGTCTGAGTGAGACTATCTGTCTCTATGTGTCCTGTAAGTGAACTGGAGACTTGTCCAGGGTGTACCCTGCCTTCCACCCAGAAGACAGCTAGGATGGGCTCCAGTCCCCAAATACAGCTTACATGATGATGTATCAGCATTAATGTCCAATAAGATAATATATGATACAGTAACAACTGGGCTAGACAGGTACTTTAAAATTTGAGAAATTTTGTAGAACAGTGTTTGTATTGACCTTCTTTCTGGACCATTGGGTAGAATATGTTTTGGTAATAACTAATATTAGCTGGTTAATGGGTGCTTCACTTTATGTATTTGTGTACTTACTTGATGCTGATAGCAGATGGATCAGCTATGGCTGAAAAGTTTTGTCTTCTACTTTTACTTGGGTGGGAATGAGCAACGTGTCTTCTGTGACAAACACTTTGATTTGTGTTCAGTTCTGTTCTAATCTACTTTGATCTGTGTTCTAGTCTGCTTTGATGATCTCTATGTTCTAATCTGCTTTGATCTATGCTGTACTTTGTCTATTATCATTTCCATATTCAGTTTACCAGACAGCCATAAAGTAACTAAGTATTGTCAAAAATCAATAAGTGCATTATTACACATTATTGTATCTTAATGTATAATGCTCTGTATACTCACTTTACACACACACACTTTGCATTACACACACCCCCACACTTACGCCCACACTTTTGTATACACCTGCATTCACACCCTTACACACACATACACACACCCACACCACACTTTGCACATACCCACACATATACACACACACATACACACACATCAGTCTAGTGTCCAGTGATCAGTCCAGTTGTGAATGATCATCAGATGGTTTAAGCAGGTCAGCTTTATCCAGACATGCAGTCTCTGTGAGTCAATAGCGTGTTAAACTGTAGAAAAAGCTTGAATCTCTGCTTACTGAGTTTTTCAGAGTGGCGCCATCTGAAGTAAAAATCAATGCCTCTGTATTCTGGGTGGCAACATCATGAACAAGTTTTTTCAACTGAACATGTTGCTGGAGTTCTGGATGTGCATATGATCAGTTGAGGAGATGTTGGCTGCATCTACCCTACTCATTTGATGCTATTATCGAGTCACAGTTTACTCATACAGTTCTCATTGAGATCAGATGTCCTATGTTGTCTAAGTGTCTTTCTGAAGGCTGCTCTATGAGACAAGAATCACCATAGCTGGCGTCAAATAAATACTAAGATAAAATTGTCTCTGCATCAAGGTGAGTTGTGTATCTCTCATATAGCTGTATCATGTATCTCAATCATGTATGGATATTATACATCTAAGTTGACTTAGAAACTGAAAATCAGAAAAAGATATGGTCTACATGTAGCTGTATAGATACAGTATGTCTTAACTTTAAACATGAAGCATTTGTTAATCATGATTTAGCTATGTGCTATACTCTTATTTTCATAGTAATCAAACAAATTGCAATCAGAGCAGACCAATACTTTAAATAAGTAGGCCAAGGTTATTGTACAAAATGATGCTTATCGCTTTACTGTACAACTACCAGAAGCTACTTTCCAGCAATGGTTCATAAAGGATCTTTACTAAGGCTAAATACTGGAACCAGTGAACCACTTTAAAAATGAAAAATGAATCAGTTATCACAAAATGATTGTGATAGACTAATTGATTACACTCTGCCAATCCTTTTTGGCTCTGACTGACATCTTTTTTGATACAGGTATTGAGACAGAGACTTTTGCCGATATCTATCCTTAACCTAAACTTACTGTTTATCTTGCAGCAAATGTGATCTGTTTCTGGCTAACAGCGCCTGCCTGGCACAGCGGGCAGGGGACCAGGCTGCATGATGCCCTGCAGTCCCTGGATCACGATGGGGAGCAGCTAATCCCAGCATTCCAGTGTCTCCAGTGAACATGGATGTATTTGGCTGTAGAGCTACATGGAGCTGCACCCAGGGTGGTGTACGCAGCATGTACTCCGCTCACACTTTCATCCAGCTGATGGTGGACAGTGACCTCCTTGTCCCGGGTTATAGGCACCTGCAGGGACTCTTCCAGAGTGGCTTGGCTGGTCAGTGACAGGTGGAGCTGGTACCATGGGGCTGCACTGAGTAATTTCTTCACACAGACTCTCCAGAATTTGTTGATGAACAGAATCATCAAGAGGAGCAGAAAGAGAGGCGAGAGAGTTGAAATTGCACCAGATATCGCAGAGGGTTTCAAGTAGTAATCTGTATTCCTCGTCAGTGAGAAGTTCTGCATCCAGATCCATGCCGTCAGCAGGCATGTTGTCAGCTATCTCTTTTTGAGTTTCTCCAGAGGAATAACTGCTGTTTCACTCTGTCACAGCAGTGGTACCTGAGACAAACATTAATAAGAAGATGATCTTGGAATCAGATAGCTAAAACTTCCATATATGCACATTTTTTGGGGTGCTTTGATGGTTAGCACTTTCTCCTCACAGCAAGAAGATGCAGGGTTCGATTCCCAGCCCCGAGGCATATACTGTGTTCTCCCGTGTCTGTGTGGGTTCTCTCCGGGTACTCTGACTTCCTCCCACAATCAAAAAACATGCATGGGGATTGAGTTAATTGGCTAATTTAAATTGGCCCGTGGGTGTGAGATGTGAGAGTGTGAGTGGTTGTCTGTCTCTGTGTATCCTGTGATGAACTGGAGACTTGTCCAGGGTGTACCCTGCCTTCCAGCCCTAAGACACCTGGGATAGGGCTCCAGTCCCCCAAATACAGCTCCACATGTTGATATATCAGCATTGTACTCCAATAATATAATATATGATACAATACTGGAACTGGAGCAGGTGCTTTAAAATTTGAGAAATTTTGTAGAACAATGTTGTATTGACAGCTAGCCAGACCCCATTAGTGAAATGTGTTTTGGCGTAATAATAATAGCTTTTGGATTAATAAGGTGCTACACTTTATGTATTTGTATGCTTACTTGATGCAGATAACTGATGGATCAACTAGCTCAAAAAGTTTTGTCTTCACTTTCTCAGGTGAAGAATGAGCAGCGTGTCTTCTTCGTGCCGCTGAATTTGTGTTTGTTATATTCTAATCTGCTTTGATCAAATTCCACAATCTGCTTTGATCTGTATTCTAATCTGCTTACAGTCTGTATTCTAATCTGCTTTGATCTGTGCCTTCCCTTCCTATTATCATTTGATGCGTGTTTGCATATCATCGTTCCTGGATGGATGAGAGTGAGGGGTGGCTGCAGGTTCTGTCTGGATCTGCTGGATCTCTACTGACTGACTTAGGCTTGAGCTTCTGGTGGCTCTTTCAAGCATCTGTTGACATCTCTGGTGACTACTCACAGGAAACCTTTGGTCATCTCTGGACAGTTCTGGACAGCTCTGTACATCTTTGAGTCTTCTCTGAACATCTCTGGTTGACATGGCTCCATCTCCAATTTCTCTCTCTCTATCTGCTCTCTCCTCTTCACAGCACTCCAGTCTCTGTTGCCCTTGCTTCAGTTCTCCCCCTTGGTTGAGCAAGAGTCAGCTGGATTCACACCTGTATGTTGGCAAGACAGTCTTTTCTTCTTTTAAGTTTGGGCCTGCTGGAGTCATTTTCTGCAGCCTGTGTCTAAGGCAAGAGAGAGCTGACACCCATTTTCAGGAACGAGAGGGTAGAGAGAGGGAGACAAGATGGTCATGAGAGCAGGATGCAGAGTTGGAAGATTGTGGAGAGGTTGCTCTTGTGCCATGAGACACACTGGGCCTGGGGTGTGACAGCATGTCTATGTCTCAGGGTCATCATTTGACTTTCCCTCCCTCCAGCATGCTTGGAGAGGGAGAACAGAGATGCAGTGGAGAGGATGAAGGCCAGAACTTGGCTGACTGAAGAACTGAAGAAGAGTAGAGAGCACTCCAGACCAGCTGAGAGCTTTTTCATGATCTTTGTTGAGAGGTCCAGTGGAGGTGTGACCACTGGTCCCTCCCCATCCACCAAGTTAACTGAGATGATATTCTTTTAACTTATACATGTGTAATACTGCTGTGTTTTACTTTATTAAAAGTTTCTCTATGTGAAAGCTCCCTCTCTCAGCTGTAAAAATGACACAAGCACCCTATGGTAAGAAACCAGAACAAAACTTGACCAGAGTGAATCAAAATTAATCCAACAAATTAACCAACACAGATGATGTCCATGATATCAGAGCATGCTAGGTAGGTGTACTACAACAGTCTATGCATAGCTGTGTATGTGCACAGTTAATATTCCAAACTTAGTGTAACATGTGTCACATTGATCCTGTTTAAGAGCAGAGGAAGCAGGAGGATCCGTGTGGAGACTTATGTTTGACATTGTAACAGTGATACTTATGTAGAGACAGTAGTTGAGGAATGAAAGCATAGTTAACCATTAAAATCATGTAATGTTCTGTTCCAGGCAGGGAGAGAAGGAAGAGGCCACATTAAGCTTTGGATGTATCTGGCAGGATTAAAGCACAGAGAATGTGGGGCAATAAAGCTCACTGCTCCTGGTGTATATCCTGGAGTTTCATGGGTCAGAGAGGGGATGAACTGGTCTTATCTGTTTTTATTCTGCCAGTCATAAACTTAAGCCTTTAGCACTTAGGTGCCACATAGTATCAATTTCTGGGGAGATACTCAGAAATAGAGAAGGGTTGCATAACTCAACAGTAGCAACACAGATAGCTCAAAATAAGCAAATTTCAAGTTATTTCTTCAGTAAAACATAATCATAAATCATAATGTAATGATAATAATATTAATAACTAGAAAAAAAATTCTGAAGAAATTTTATATGTGCATGCACACATGGCTTCAAGACCCATAGCATACAGGTCTACATGGCCCGCCTTATGCATGCTGACCCTCTCCTGCACTGAAGCCGCACTATGTCGCGTATCTGTCCCCAATTGTGTTGCAAACAAACATTGACCTTGTTTCCTGTGAAGGAATTAAATCAGAGTTCAGGGCTTTTTCTTTTGAAAGGACAGTCATGGTCACAGCTTCCTGTGAGGAAATAGTGACTCCTCTGGGTTTTTAGGGCTTTTATTTTGAAACACCAGACTTTTTATTTGAAAAGAAACAGCCTGAGCCAGTGCTTCCTGTCTGTGTGATCAATGATGTCATGCACTCTCTGTATCTGTGGTAATGGCCAATCAGAAGCCTGTATCATATCATCATCTAATCTCAACAGATATGTCTATGTGGATCCCCCACCTGACACACACACAACATCAGTCACACTGTGCCACTACTGATTATAAACTGACCTGTCCAATTACCTCTCATATATAAAAACTGCTATAAGAATTAGAGCTTAGATTTTACAAGGATGTGAGATGATTCTTATGATCATGAAGACATGCAAAAAAAAATCAGAGGACTAGGGCTTTTTATTTTGAAGAAAGGACAGTCATAGCACTGGAAAGCGTCCTGTAAAGGAACAGTTTAGGAGCTTTATTTTGAAAAACGTGTCTGAATCAGAGCAGTTAATCCCTCTGTGTGTGTGTGTATACATGCACATTATGCATTAAAATACATTATTGTGCAATAAATGCACTTATTGATTTTGACAATACTTGGTTACTAACTGCGGTTGCCACGGGTGGCAGAGCTATACAAATGACCAAATAGAGAGTACAGTACAGATCAAAGCCAGAAATAGGAATTCAGACCAAAGCAGAATAGAATTCCAGATCAAAGCAGATTAGAACAGAGCGGAACACAACTGAAGTATTTAACAGAAGACCACGCTGCTTATTTCACCTGAGAAAGTGAAGAAAAACTTTTGAGCTAGCTACGATCCATCAGTGCTCTAAATCAAGTAAGTAAAAAATACATAAAGTAAAGCACTCATTAACCAGCTGTTATTATTATTACCAAAACACACTTCACCAATGGTCTGTTTAGCTTTGTCAATACAACACCTGTTCTACAAAATTTCTCAAACTTTACAAGTACCTGCTCCAGTTCATATTGTATCATATATTGTGTTATTGGATTATTAATCACTGACCACATCAACATATGAAAGCTGTATTTAGGAGACTGGAGCCTATCCCAGCTGTCTTTGGGCGGAAGGCAGGGTATACCCTGGATGAGTCTCCCAGTTCCATCACAGGACACATAGAGACAGACAACCCTCACACTCACATTCACCTCACAGGTCAATTTAAATTAGCCAGTTAACCTAATCCCCATGCATGTTTTTTGGATGGTGGGAGGAGATCAAGTAGTGGAAGAGACACAGTAATAGGAGGTGGGCCAAGGGAAGATTTCATGTATTTAACTTGTCCCCCACCGAGGAGGACCTAATTTTGTGAGACAACATCTCCATTTTCAACAAATGAAACAAAAATTATTGGCACTCTTACCTCACACGCATTTTTGTTTAGCCAGGCTAACTGGCGTCTGGGTTACCGGTTCAGGCTAACTGGGTGGCAGCTATACTCGAGGAGGTCCATTTATGCATAGCGTGGTTGTAGATGTGCTGACCAACGATAAAGTCTTAGTATTTGCGGTTACCACCAGATACATTTGCTAAACTGCTGCTGCTGGCTGTAAGCTCACGCTATAGAGTCCAGTACATCAACAAGTTCAAGATCAGCAGTCTTGCTGCTTTACTGTATACTAATATAACAACAGAATTTAAATATCAATCACTTTAAGAGGAGATAGAAATTAATCAGAGTTAACTGACGGTTAGGTCATCCAAGAAACGATAAAAGCAGGAAAACTGAAGTCTTCTGTAACAATGTCTTCCAAAATGTCTTGGTGGACTTTGCACATAAAACATAAAACTGACTGATTTCCAACATCTGAGATCCAGTAAGATGTTATTTTTTTCACCTCTGACAAAATTAGCATAATGTCATAAAAATTAGCCACACACATACTTACCTCCTCCCTCTTGAAACTTCCGTTTGCTAGCAAACCACAGAAATGGAGTGCTGCATATCTTTTGAGATAGAAGCAATTCTATAACCCCTTTATAGACACAGGATGGAAAGAAAATTTTGACTTATGTTGTGTTTCTATTGGAAGACTTAGTACCAGAGAGAGTACTGTGGCAGAAGAAGCCAGTGCTTAGATTTAACCTTAAAACCCAAGGTTTGTTGTCGTACTAAATAGTGGTTGTGTTATCATAGATGGCTTTAAGCTTGCCAAGAGAGAGACAACATGGAAGTTAGCTTTGACTACATATGTGTTCATTATCTGTCATACTATATTTTATAAATTGTGTTAACTTATAATCATTTTGTCTCTGCACATTAAGATAAAAAAAGATTAATGGAACTTTAAGAATGCTGGCAACAGTCAGTAACTTATTTTAATATAATGTATTGTGTACCAGAAATTGGCACAGTGGTGTAGTATTTAGCTTACTTATAAATAAGTTAGCTGTAAACCTCAAACTTCAGGAACCTGCTGCAATTCCAACCAAACGAGTGGCCCTCACAGGGACTGCTACAGCCACTTTACAGAGCAATGACAAACATAAAACAAGCCCAGAAGATCTTGAAAAAAGGCACCTTTGGCTCCAGAAAGAGGCTGAAAAACAGGGAGTAGGTGTCAAATCAGAACACTCATATCAATGTGATTCTTTTGAACTTCAGCTGTGGAGTCTAAGACAAATAGTTGAAATTATCCCGAACGATTTGATTGAGCCCATAATCAAAGGCAATACAATGACCAAAAAATGAAATACAAAACAAGAAAAACAACAAAAACATATGCACCTCGTTTTTAAAGACAAAACATGGATAAGGAATGCAAGCTAATACACAGAGCACATGCAGGCGTTTTTGTCCTACTGCTGTAATCTTTGGAAGTGTACTTGAGAGTTAAAAAATAACAATAAATATAGTGCCACTAACCCACAAACATGTTCAAACGCTGTTATAATCTAATGAAAGAAAAGCCTAGAAAATGTGCTGTCCACTTCTTGTTTTTAAAGCCAGAGGTGAGAAGAGAAACAGACTAGTGAGAGGGAGAACTGCAGAAAAGACTAAGGCAGGCTCTGAGATCACACACTGGTGACCTCTGTGTTGTCACATCTCTTTATATATATAGTTATGTTCCATTAACAGTACTCCAACACAACACAAGCCTCCACACATCCAAGCAGACACCACACCTAGCCCTTAGTACAATGCATAATTTGCAAACACTAAAATACACTAAAATGAGTCATACACCTGGAAAGAATTAAAGACAAACTGATTCAGTGTGGAAACAATCATAGCTAGTAAACTGCTACCTGGCAGCTGAAGAAAAAGAAAAGATGGAGTCTTCTTCTACTTTGCACATTTCAGGACAGGGACTTAGTGGCCAGTGAAACTAAGATCTCCCTTACACCTGTTTTACAGACCTGCACTTTCGATTACCTTCTAAAAAGACAAATGGGATTAGCAGAGAGCAGCTTTGTATGAAAATGGGTACAAATCATTGTGCAGAGACTTCTTGATTGAGGAGAGGCTTTTAAAAAGAGCGAGAAGTGTTCTGACTCTGCATAGGTTGAACATGCTTTTTAAAAACATTGCAAGAGAAAGGAAGAAGACAGGACTGGATGACCACTTCCCCCAGCTCCAAGGCAATACTGGAACTGGTGCACTGCTCTTATAAAAAAAAAAAAAAAAAAAAAAACTGTGTTAGGGGGAGATGCACACCTGCAAACTGCATGAGCTGCCATGCTAGAAACCTGTGTCAATGCAAACTGTAGCAACAGATCATTTGAGAAGATAAGCGAGGGGTTCCAGGAGCCAGCATGAGATGCTAACCCTTCTTAGTAACCACTACTGTATATTTATGTTCATGTTATTTGTTTCCTGTCAATGTGTTCCTTAGCTTAGTAATTTGATGGTGATTTAGAATTAGTAGATGATTATTAGAATAAAATAGAACTCACCAACCCAGTGTATGGTTTTGTCCACCATTTCTCAAACTGTCCATCATGGGAGTATTACCTAGTAGGAATATAGTTAGTCCTGATAGTGCTTAATGAATTAAATTTCCACACAATTGATGTGCCACTAAGCTGATTAAAATACAAGCACACTTAGACAACAAAGTTTCATGTTGTATCAAATATTAGCCTAACTACTAAAATATATAATTATGTTCAGAGTTTCCCCCAAGAAACTTGCCCTAAGTCTGGTGTCCTGATGTGTATGAAGGTGCAGCTTGCCTTCATCAGAAGGCTACTCTGAGTGACCACTGATTCACAGATGAGTGCTTAGACTGCCGGGGGCCAAGTAAAGTAAAAATGCAGTAACACCAATAAAATACAGTAAATAAACTAACTAGTAACTTGATAGTATACTCACACACTGTAGAATGTGTAGCTTTTCAAGCTGCTAAATTACCCACACACTTGACTTTAACACTTTGGGTTATTCACATCATGTTAAATGAATAATGTAATATAGATTCCATTAGAATAGTTAGCAATGTCGATATAGATTCAGGTCTCTTGAGCTTATTTGACTGATTAAGTGAGCCCAAGTTGTTAACACTGGTGGAAGTTTTAGCTAGGCTACTTGATTAGCATGCCTTTACAATTATAAATGTCACCTCGCCCAAGTTATAAATCAAATAAATACCATAGCTAATTAATACTTACCTACACATGGAGCGCTGTATTTAGCTCAAATATTTCATGTAGTTTTTCCATGGCTGCTCTCTGTCTCCACTTACGTATCCATGAGTTGGATTTTGAGAGCAGCAGCTGTTCTTCGCATATCTACGCCTCTGATTGGTTGAACAGCGTCACGTGATTTTATACGAGAAAAGGCAAGTAATACTAGCTGATATAGTAAGCTACAGCGTTTGCCTGTAAATTTAGCTAACTTTAAACTATGATTATGGAAAAATGGTGCAAGAATCACGAGTGCTGACAAAGAAAATCTGATTAGAAAAAAAAAAAGTTAAAATGTAACCAAAAAAGATCCCAGGTCCTCCCTCACTAGGGACTGCTATTTTCAAAAACTAAAGCAGATATGCAGCCCCTGGCCCACCACCTATTTTTGGTCCACTTACAGAGGACTGAGTTCAGTTCAGACGGATCTTGCACCTATGACAAGTGATGACCAGGTGAGCTGTGGAGTTTAATGAACTTCCACACTTGGTACAATGTTCAAAGACTGCATAGTATTTGATGATAACAACAGGCCCAAAAAGTATATCAATGAAACATATCTATAATAATCTGATATTCTGTTGCTTTGATAGTTTACTTTTGAGAGTACTGGCTGCAGATTTGCCTGTGTGTATTCCTGTTAACTTTGTGTTTGTGCACAAACAGTTACAAATATAGTTTATCACATGTCTACATTACACTTCATTTGTTTTATATCCCTGCGTTGTAATATAAACTGCCTTAATCTTATGTATGTACTCACTTTCTCCTACTACTTTCAGAAAGTAACATTTTTATTCACCCAGTGAATTTCCCAAAAGTGAAACTGTTGAAGGTGAAGAAACTTTGTTAAGCTTGACAGGTGATTACAGTAAGTGACCTTGCTTTTATGCTTGCAAACTACACACACAGCTGAAGCTTTCATTCACACATCCACAGGATCTCACAAAACAAATTACTGAAACTGTATAGTAAACCCTGATATACAGTCATGGAAAAAAATTATTAGACCACCCTCGTTTTCTTCTAATTTCTTGTTAATTTTAATGCCTGGATCAACTAAAAAAGGCACATTTGTTTCTGACAGTTATAATGATAACAACAAAAATAGCTCATGAGAGTTTAATTTAAGAACTAAGGATTATTCATTTTCCATGGTTTCTTGATAATAACCAAAAATTACTTAAATTCTTACATCAATGGCTATGGCATTGTACCTCCAAAAACAATTCTTTTAAGCGTTCCATGTTTTCTTTTCTGTTTACTTTAAACACATGATACACACAAGAGTTAATGCCCGATTGCACTTAACCATTGTTTTTGATGACTGCAGCCATGCGTCTGATTGAGCAGGCCAAGGCATGGTGCCGAGTGTTGTGGTTCTCCATCCAGGCTTTAACTGACCTTTGTGGCAAGGGGCATTGTCTTGTTAAATCTCAGTCATTGAGGCAGGAAGAGTTTTCCAGCTGATGGAAGAAGACTGTTTTCAAGGGTAGTCCTGTACTTGACCTGGTTCATTCGGCCTCACACAACATTTGCCCTGTTCCACTAGACTGAAAAACCCCCGATCATGATGCAAATTAGCTATGTTTTTTTCTCATTAGCCATTCAGTTCTTTTCTTGCATTTTAATGCACAACTTGCTTTGTATAGGGCTTTACTGCATGTTGAGAAAATGTATATCTGCACGGTCTGATAACACCTCCCGTGGTCATTTTCTTGCTAGACTTGCAGAACTACTTTGCAATTTGACTGAATGGAATGAATGAATGAATGAATGAATGAATGAGGAAATCAAACAGTGTGTGTGGAGTGAAAGAGGGTGAGACAAAGAGAAACACAAGGTTGATTGAGAAAACCTGGTCCCAATGGTAAGAAGGTTTCATAGAGTCTGTTACTACGTAACTGACTTAGAGCTTAAGTTACTCTCTTGTGAACAGGCTAGGAGTTAATTTCTCTTTCTCTGGTTTGCTTACTCCTTTGTGAACGGAAACTCAGTTTCTCATTTCAGCTGGAAACGGTGAAATCCATCTTCAAAGATAGCAGGAGAGGCTTCATTCTAGTGTTTGGAAGGCACATGTCCATATATTCTTTAATATCATCACTCATATTTTCACTGAACATAGAAAAAGCTACAGACTTTTTCCTCCTCATCCCACAAGTTTAATAATGATGTTCTTAAATAAACTGTGGAAAAGCCCTGTCACAGAATGCTCCAGTGATCACTAAACACTATAGGAAAACAAATGAGCTGCTCATTTATTAACCAGGAATTCACCCAGAGGCGCCTTGACTGACAGCAGGCAGCAGTCTGATGACTACTGCTGAATAGAGAGTCATGCAGTGAACACACTCTCAACACTCTGATGGTGGTGAAAATGGAGTGGACGAGCGTGAATACTCACGGTGAGTCAACGATTACGATAGTCTCAGAGTGTGAACACTGCATAATTTAGTGAATATTACTGATCACAAATCCAGGTGACTGCTCTTAGATTACTTTGAATGGTTAATTAAACACATAAACCATCGCCCTGGGTGGGCCTGAACCACCAACCTTTCGGTTAATAGCCGATCATACTGGGCCGATTGCGCCTACAGAGACTCTTCATAAACAATGTTAGCATGCCAGCATTAGCCCATACACTAAACACGATACATGACGAGCCTCAAGTAGTTATTGTTACTAATGATAGACTTGAACATACATCACCAAACAAAGTTTCTGAGGAGATTGAGCCTATCCTGTTCCAGTCTGGCTGCCCCTGTTAGGACAAGACTTCCGCTCTCTGTTAACCCGTTCTTGCAGTGATGGTGGTGGACAGAGGACTAACACACTACGTCCCATCTGGGGTGCGCTTCCTGTGTTGGGCCTGCTAACGCTCGTTAGCTACCTCCCTACTGTCAATCGATAGATCTGGCGATGCAGGTGTTTCCCCAACAGCATCGTCTCAACGACGCAGAATCTCCGATGTTTACAACCAACGAGTCCGCCGCATCGCTGAACCACGGAAGTGTTTCCTAAAAGCTTGCTGGAACGATGCATCGGTTGCATCGGAAAGTTGTGTCGCTCAAACGACAGCATGGAGCTGTCGCTGGAATGTCTGCCCAGGTGACGCTATGTCCCCTTCTTCAGCTTGGGGCCCAGAAATGTCAGGATTAGGCACTCCCAGATCCATGATCCCCCACGCATGCGCATGAAGGATGGCACTTTTAACTTTCTACCTCACAGTTGAGGTGAAAATATGCAAGTTATGGTTGTAAAACTGAAGTGTTTGTGTAGGGCCCAGAAGTTCTTAGATTGTAACGTGAATAGCCTACCATTAAATAATTATTTTATGTTATAGTATATTATATTATATTATTAGATATAGATAGATGCAGATTATGAGCAAAGATAATAAATGAGGTGCAATTCTTATAAACTATGAGATAAAAAGACAAATAGAAATATAGGGTCTGACAGTTATGTGCACTTTAAATGACAGTGTGTTGCTAAGCACAGTTACAGATTCTAATCGATAATAAGTCATCATTAAAGCTGGTCCAATTGAATAAGGTGGTGACTCAACAACTGATGAACAAGGATGTTAAATGTTCAGGGAAATATTGCACATACACCACTCAATACTGGAAATACAATGGAATAGAAATTTTACTAGGCTACAGATCTTATCTGCCAGCAAAATGAATCATTTTATTGCACCCAGGAGGATTTGAGCCTATGCGAATTAAACACCTACAAGTGTTGACACACCGTGTGCCCACACTTAACCACTGTCCTATCCCACCACGGAATAACGAGGAGCTGTAGCGTATGTATAGGTAGAAGTAAATATTTTTCTTAAATTTATTACGATTATATGTGAAACAAACTGCATTCAGTCTGTGTTTTCTATGAGTAGGAAATATGATCATGTTGATGAATATTTCCTAAAGTGGCTAAGATGTCACAGTGGTTTGATGGAAATAAACTATGTTTCAGGCCAACACGCCAGCAACGACGCATCCCGGAAAGTGCTCCTGCCACCTCCAAACATCTGAAACTACATCGCTCGGACGATCGGTTCGTAAAACCAACGTCGTTCCAACTTACATAGTACGACGGCAGTAGCTGGATGCTCCTCGGTGGTTGGTCCACACCGCCGAGACACTCTGTCTGTCTGTGAGCAACTATGCAGCTTTTCATTAAAAACATCCAATATTTGACTCTATCCACTAATAAACCCAACAATCCTCCCATTGTTCACTGTGGCTGCCTGATGTTCATGTTGCTGATCAAGGTTTCTGAGCAGTTTAGATTTCATAGTCACTAAATATCCACTTCTATAGTCTCCAACTGGAGGTGACGAGTATACCTTAAACCTTGACGATAGTGAGCAGGTTGATTTACGCTGGTTGATTGGACGAATGTTTGCTTAAACAAAGAGACAAAAATTTGTTAATGTTTTTTCAAATTTTGTTTAAAATGGTGTTTGATAAACACATTCAGTGGTAGATATATTCCAGGTCTTTGTGTTTGTTCATTAAATGAAACAATATATATATTAATTTTTTCTTGGCATGGCATGAGATCTATTGAACCTGTCTGATAAATGATCTGCTGGTTACAGTAGAGGGCGTTGTTAATTGCTCTAGCCATTGGTGTTGATGGAATTAACAATAGGCACTAGAGTGGCAAATAATGAGAAAACCTCAAAATAGGACTGGTTTTATACGGAGGTCATTTCTCAAGTTTTATCCTCTTGATCTTGCGGGCTGGTTTTCACCAGGAGCTGGGTTTTGGCTTCTGAGTCATGGTCACTACTGGCAGTATGAGGCGATTCCTTAACCCTACAGAAGGTGGCAGAGGTTGTCCAATCTCCTCCAGGATGGCACATCCACACGCGTCGATTAAGAAGATTTAGCTGTGTCTCCCAGCACAATCTCCAAACATGGAGGAGATTTTTAGGAGACAGGCAGTCACTCTAGGAGTTGGTCAGGGCTTTAGAAGGTCCTCAACCCACCAGCAGGACTCATTGATACCTGCTCCTTGCAAGGCGGAACAGGCTGAGCACTGCTCGTGCCCTATTCATTGACCTTGGTGCAGGCCTGGTGTGAAGATTCTGCCCAACAATCAGAAAATGACTCGCGCGGGAGGGCGGGCCTGAGGGCCTGATTGCCTGTAGTGGGCCCTGTGCTCAATGCCCAGCACTGTGAGCTCGACTGGCATTTTCTAGAAAAACACCAGGAATTGGCAAGTCCGCCACTCCGTGTCCTTACTTTGACAGATGACAGCAGGTCTACAATGAGCACCTGTGATTGATGAAAGAGTCTGAGAACACAAGGAGAACGCTTATGCTGCCCGCAACATCGCCTAACATGACAGTTTGGTGTGGGCCAGCGATGGTCTGGGAGGCATCCATGGAGGGACGACTGACTCCCATTGGACAGGAAAATGGCAGTCTGACTGCCATTAGCTATCGGGATGAAATCCTTGAAACCCATTGTCAGATACTGTCATGCTGGTTCTCTTAATGCATGACAATGCCTAGCTTCATGTGGCAAGAGATGCAGGCAGACTGGAGGATGGCTGGAATTGATACAATTGAATGGCTCCTCGCGATCACCTGACTTAAACCCTGGAGTAGAACACCTTTGGGAACTTTTACAGAAGCTCAGGGATGCCCCTTGCTAAGGATCTGGGAGGATACCAAGACACTCATCCATCGTCTCATTAGGAGCATGCCACGACGCTGTCAAGCATGCATACAAGCACGTGGGGGCCACACAAGATGTTAAGAAGCATTTCCTTGAGTTGCAGAAATTAAATTTGAAAAAATGGACTAGGCATCCTTTCATTCGTAAGACATTGCTCTGTCCATATCCAACGAATTTTTTCTTCACATTGAGATCATGTGTTTTCAAAGTGTTCCTTTAATTTTTTTGAGCAGTGTATATTTACAAATACATGTGTATTTATACAACTTCATTTGTTTGTACGTTTTATGTTTGTATTTTGTATTTGATATTTATAAACAAAAGGAGTATTTATATGTAACTTGCTTTATTTCTATTAATCTTTTGAGCCAATTCTATCTCCATATTTGCCTAATCTGTGCGTTGTGAACACAAAGCGACTACAGGTTCCTTTCACCTTTTCACTGGATTGTAACTCCTCATTAAGCCGGGAGATTTGCCGCATGACTGGAAAAGAAATCAGTGGCAGAGAATCCAAAAATACTAAAAATACATAGCTTGGCTATGTGTACTATCGCTCAAATATACTTTGAGTGAATAAATGTAGCATGTAGATCTTTTATGATAATTGCTTAGTGCAGAAGTGATGCAACTGGTGGTAAATTCTGCAAGCACCTCATACTCTATCAAGTCGGGAATTCAGGATATTAATACATCTACAATAACAACCTGATAATACATTATTGATATGTTATTAATATGTTGCACAACTGGCGATTGTCTGTTGTGCTGTTATTATCACTGCTGCATTGCATTCATGCTACGAGGTCCAGTGTCAGGATACTGTAATATTTTACTGGAAATAGGCTGCGCCCACGACCACCGTGGTTCATACTAAGGCTCTGACATACTAGAAAATCCTGCCACACCGCCTAGCGCACTTCCACAGTGGCTGCAACATGGAATTCTCAGACGCAGCCATGGCAGCTTCTTTGTGCCCATATGTAATCTGGATAACTCTGCACAAATCTAATCGAGAAATACAGGAGGGCAAGTGCATGGCAGCAGAGCATTTCCTAGAGCTGTGAAAAGTGAAACTACCTAGAATTCAGTGCATTGGGGTCTGAGAGCCTGGGAGGACCAGCTGTGAACAGAAAGGGGACGAGACTCCCATCAAAGCTGAACTGACCTGAAAGAGAACCTTGGTCCTCTTGTAATAAATCACTGTGAACACACAAAAGAATCCGAGTTCTTTTCTCTGTTGGTCCACTCTTTGGTCCACTTACAGAGGACTGAGTCTAGTTCACTTAAAGGGACTAGATGTAAAAATACCCTTGGTCAGCTGCAGAGCCTCCCAGTTCCTTCAAATCTGGAGCTTATTGCTGTAGAGCTACTAACCCTGGGTATATTAAAACATAGACTGTTCTTCTAAAGCACTCATACCTGTTGCTTCATACACATTAACAGTGGTGCTTTAATGAACTCTGGTCATTAGCAGTTAACCGCTAGTATTTCTCTCTGTGTTGCTTCTTGGTGTTTAAAATAAGTTGTATGAATTTGAGTATTAATGTAAATGTTTAGCTACTTGTCTGTCCTTAATCAGAAATATTGCTATTGTTGTATGTGAAGCCGACATACATTTGAGGAAAAAGGTGATGAATTGGTAGCTGGTGAATGAAAGCTACATTAGCATTACATAAATGCCTAGTTTGATAGCATGACTTAACAGTTTTTGGCAAGTGATTCAATGCAAAAAAAAAAAAAAACATGTCGAAATAATACATAATTATAATTGACTTTAAAAATGCTGTGTTAATGCTTGTTAGGTCTGTCAGAAATACTAAGCAAACAATTTATACCACTTACCTTCATCCTGGTGTGACTGTTCATTCGACAGGACATTGTTGATACGGATGGTTTGTTCTCAGCAAACACCAATATTTCATAATTATTGGTCATATTGGCAATTAAGACATGCCAGCAGCAGACGCTTTGAAGCAGCTACTACCACTGTTATCAGTACAGAGTGAACGTGAACATGCGGAGAACATCTGTCTTCTATGGAACTGAATCAAAACCAAGTTTTGTTCCAAGTAAGTCTGAAAACAAACAAGGAATTTAGCTTGAGCATCTTGGTGCATGACAAATGGTGTAAAAACTGGTAGAAAGGGGTAAAGATTCTTCCTCCTTCCTTGGGCTGAAGCAGCTGTGCTTCAGTCACTTTCTGGTCTCTGCAGTCAGTCTGTCCATCACATAGCTCCCTCTTTTCATCACCTTGTTGGCACAGGAACACACACATGGATTTTACATGACATTTTCCAGCAGTTTCCACCAACATTTGCTCCACACCTGGTCACTGATTGCACTTCCTTGTGCTGTCAGTGACCTCCTGTCAGCACCCACTAGCCTCTATAGGACAAATAAATATAACGCTTTCTATCCAGGTTAGTGCAGTTCAAAGTGACTCAGAGATGACTGAAAAATCTGTGCAAACTGTGAAATTGGGGTGCTTCGTCATACAGTAAGAGAAAACAGTGAGGGCGTAAAACTATATAATAAAATAACAATAACATCTTGAGTAAGTTAAATACAATAAATATGATTGAAAAACAGAATAAAATCATCAAATACACTGAGAACTGTGTTGGAAAGCAGTTCACAGGATATTTATTCAGGTCACAGGTGAAGTATGACAGCGCTGGGTTCTGAATGACAGAGGTCTGGAAGGATCTCTGTTACAGAGAGCCCTGAACCCTGAGTTCAGTTCACATTTATCTTCTTGACTGGGACTGTCCTGGTGACGGAGGTTAGACTGACACACAACTGAGTGTAATTGGTCAGTTATCATAAATATGAGCAGGACAACTACTGCTCATGTGTTACAGCATATTGCCAAAATATTTGCTCATACCATCCAAATAATCAGAATCAGGTGTTCCAATCATCCATGGCCACAGGTGCATAAAATCAAGCACCTATGCATGCAGACTGCTTTGAGAGCCGCGAAATTTCCTACTCCTGGGCCATTCCACAGCCAACTGTCAAAGGTATTATAAGAACGGAAAGTGGAAACGATAGCAACCCAGCCACGAAGTGGTAGGCTAAACTGATAGGAGCGGGCCGCAGGATGCTGAGGCACAGTGTGAAGAGGCCGCCAAATTCCCTGCAGAGTCAATTTCACTACACAGACCTCCAAACTTCATGTGGCCTTCAGATCAGCTCAAGAACAGAGCACAGAGAGCTTGCATGGAATGGGTTTCATGTACGAGCAGCTGCATCCAAGCCATCACCAAGTGCAATGCAAAGTATCAGATGTAGTCACGTGCACGCCGCCACTGGACTTAGAGCAGTGGAGACGTGTTCTCTGAGTGATGAATCACGCCTCCATCTGGCAATCTGATGGATGAGTCTGGGTTTGGTGTTGCCAGGAGAACGACATTTGCTTGACTGTATTGTGCCATGTAAAGTTTGGTAGAGGGAGGATTGTGTGGGGTTGTTTTTCAGGAGCTGGGCTTGGCCTCTTAGTTCCAGTGGAAGGAACTCTTGAATGCTTCAGCATACCAAGACATTTTGACAATTCCATGCTCCCAACTTTGTGGGAACAGTTTGAGCTGGCCTCTTCCTCTTCCACTATGACTGTGTACCAGTGCACAAAGCAAGGTCCATAAAGACACAGATGACAGAGTCTGGTGTGGATGAACTTGATCGGCAGAGTCCTGACTCAACCCATTAGGAATACCTTGGGATGAATTAGAGTCGAGACTGAGAGCCAGGCCTTCTCGTCCAACATCAGTGTGACCTCACAAATACGCTTCTGGAAGAATAGATAGGATACTTTTAGATACTTTAAGAATGGTCAAATATCCTCATAAACAGCACTTAAATCCTTGTGACAGCCTTCCCAGAAGAGTTGGAAGCCTTATAGCTGCAAAAGGTGAATTGACGTCATATTTAACTCCTATGGATTAGGAATGGAATGTCACTTAAGTTCATATGCGTAGTTCAGGGCCGGTGAGTGAATACTGTTGGCAATATAGTGTATATATACTCACGATGATGGTTTAATGTTTTTATATTGGTGTTTACTCTATTTTTTGGGGCCTCTAAGGTCGTGGGCCCCTTGGTATTGTCCTAATTTTCCCACTATACGGTAACCCATGGATAGAGCTAGGCAGTGAGAGTTATATTTGTTTCATAATTGATATCTGTTCCTTTAATTTTGATGTGTTTCTAAAAGGTCACTGAAATAGAATGTGTGTTTGAGATTTATTAATTCTTATTTAATCTCTGATCTAATCTACTATTCATGAGGCTTGCCATTCGCCAATAGTCGAAAGTAATGGGAGTGAATACTTTAATAAATTAATCTTGACTGGCGATTGGAAAGTGGGTTCTGATAACGCCTTACAATATTGAATGAAATATCAGCTCTGACATCCACCACACCTGTCCACAGTGTCTGCCTGCACACTCGCTTCCTTTTGTCCTCGCCTGTTTGTTTTTCTTACTCTTAAAGACAGTCTTAAAGACAGTAATGTTAGCTATGATCTATAATGTCCTCTACCTTCAGTCTCCCATACCTTGAACGCCTCGACTGTAATTCTGCTGTGTCACTGAGCTGCTTTCACGCCTGAGTCTTAGAGAGGTAAGTGTTGTCTTCTCAACAGATAACTTCTTTAACAGCAAATATGGTAAAAATGAATTGAAAATACAGGGATCAGTGGTTTAAATCTCAGCAAAAATATGTTGTGGGATAACTGCGTGGCTTCACACCTCAAAGCAGCATTTCTGTTCCTACTTTGTTAGCTAATGTTAGCAATGTTGCTAATGGTCGCTAACGAGCACGCTTTGCTAGGTTAGTCAGCAAAAGAAAGAGTCTGAACTTTTTTCCACACTAAATAAGAACTGTTGTCTTGTTCACTCTTCTACCTAGCAATGTAGGGATATGAAGCTAATCTGTACCTATAATTCAAATTAAATGCGTTAACAGAAATGCTTTTTCATTTATAGCTGCATTTTGACTCGCGAATAAAAATGGGAGTAATAAATCAATTTGAATTGCAATCCCACAGAAAGTAACGGCCAGCGGGTTCTGACTGCCTCAGTCTGACTGGACCGTATACTTAAACTAATACGATAGGAGGCGGTGCATATTCAACACTGAGCAAGAGAGACAAGAGAGAGTGAGAAGGTCATGTTGGTACTATAGACCGTGTGTGTAAGTGTCAGAAATGGTGCAGGAAATTTCACCATGTCGGGTGTCTGTGCCAGAGCTGCAGGGGAGGCCAGCTGCCCTGGAACGCAACAAAATCAGCCCTAAACAGCAGGTTTTGACTCAGGTCTTCTCTCACCACGCCGCCAATAACAATAAAAAATAATAACATTTTTATTTGTTGATCGCCATGACGCTGATGGAAGATTTCGCTTTCTGCAAGCTAACATGCAAGTAGCGCTGCAGGTCTGATTTATTGTAAATGAAATTGTTATAGCTCAAGACATTTTGTGCGTCATAGATCGAGCTACCATAATATTACTGGCATGCGTTAAAGGCTTGTATTACTTGTGAGTTTTTCTTGTGGCATTGTCTTCACTGCTACACACATATTCATTATGTTCATATACTTAACCTGAAAATCTGGTCTACGAATCTGTTAATGTGGATCTTGGGTATGTGTGGACATCTCTATGCATTCTGCTGTATACATACTGTATGCTGTTACTAATCCATTTCTGCACTTGGCTTTTTAATATATGAACTGGTGCCAATACCTTCACCAATATATTATTATAATTTATAAAACAATTATGATAATACAATCACATTACAATTTTTAAGTTATATACTTCTTATGCTTGTATAGACAGTTAAAGTGGCTATCAAACGACCTATTTAAAGGTACCAGAATACAGTGGAAAAGACATCTACTCTTCTTAGAACTCCTCTGGTGAGGATCAATTCCTCCCTGAGACCTTGTATACTTTCTTTTCATAGATATATTGACAATATCTACAATAATTCAGCATGATCCTGATCCCACTATCGTCGTTACAGTGGGAATACCATAATTTAAATTTCATTATGCTATCTTGCTGTTGTGCCTTTCATTTTAATTTCTAAACAAAAACTATCCGAGCAATCCAAGGGAATTGTTGGGCTGTATGTTTATCTCGCCATTTATTTCTGGATGTTTTTTTATAACTATATTTATCATTTTTGTTTTATTTTTCATTCTGGTTCTTTGAAATATATTCAAAATAAAGTTCAGTTGAATTCAATTTCCCTTTACTTTTTCTTATTTCTTCCAGCTGAGTTTTGAGGCTGTCTTAGTCCTTACGCTGCATGAGGTTTACTACAGAGGCCGCCAACCCCACTCAGCCATTAATACAAAAAAAAAAAAAAAGAGAAAAGACCACACACACACACCTTTTCCTGCTCTGGCCAAAAGAAAGAAATCCATGACATCAAGCAGTCCATCCGCGGAAGAGCCCCTTTGAAAAAGGGTACAGGATTAGAGAAAAAGGGAAAATCAAGCATCTCAAACAAGTTTAGTACGCCTTTGTATATGCTGGTTGTGCTATTTAAAAATGTCAAGTTTGTCAGCTAGCCAATTTGATGGATTCCATTCATCAACACTGTATGAGCACAGATCTTCAAGTAGCTACTTATAAAATCTACTCCTGTTTATGACAGTGTGTAATTTAAAATACACATAAATGTTGTTTGTCACTGTTGGAAATTACACTTTGTATGAATCCTCCCATGTATATGTACAATACACTGATGTTCGAAACATGTCATGTAAACATGACCAAAGATCAGAAATATTTGGAGCGAGAGAGAGGTTTTAGGGATCGATACGCATGTATGCATCAAGCTCCATCTAGTCGATGCGCTTTGTATATTATCTGTGAAAATCTTTAATTCCATAAATGATCAGCTGAGATGCAAAGTGCTTGTTTCCATATTGTGCTGTGGGCATGGTGCGTATTAACACTTCATCCATGTGCGTATTGCACATGGATGCACAGCCAATCGGCTACTATCACCGCAGAACTCTGCCACTGGTTTTGAATTCTTCCCTTAATGGAGACAGTCTGTCCTTATTATTATATGCCCAAAATATAACATGCTCTATTATTACTGGCAATAATCAGGCTCAGGGTCTTCAAGACTATTTCCAGCAAACTATTTCAAATTTCAAAAAGTTTATATGTGGAAAACCAGATTTGGTTACAAAAGGTTTCCAACCCTTGCATAAAAGGGATCTTGAACAATGACTACGCCCAAAGCAGCCAAGATAGAAGCTAAACCATTGTGAGAATGTGGCATCATCCCACTACCTCTCACACATACTAAGCAAGCACTCTACTATTTGAGCTAATTCTCGCATGAATAATACCACTGCCATGAAGCTCCACCTAGATCGATCTCATCCTATACTTTCAGACTCTGAAGGTCTCCCCACCGACGCCGCCTACTGTAATCTCATCAGATACAGTAGACGCAGGTGGCTGAGACCAATTATGCTCCAAGTTCAAATTCCATCGTTGTTCCAGATAAGCTTACTTAGTCCGCCAAGTTGATTTGTTGAGGTGATGAGTCTGCCAAACATTGTGCTCCACATAAGTTTACATGGCTGACTCCATGCACTGTTAATCTGTTGTTCTGCTGACTGCTAATTCAAGGTTCGAGAGTCTTTATTGTCATTATGCACGCACACCTGAGCCGCCTCTCGGCTCTGTAAAGGCACACACAATTTAACAAAGAAATAAAAATAAAGCTGGTTGAAAGAGGGCGCACGGTGGTGCAGTTGAGCTAGCACTGTCACCACAGCAAGGGCGTCCTGGTTCGATTCCCAGCCCCGGGCCTTACTGTGTTCTCCTGCGGTTCAAGTGGGTTCTCTCCGCTGGTACTCTGACTTCCCGCCATCCAAAACATGGCGGGGGATTAGTTAATTCACAATTTAAATTGACTGTGAGGTGTGGAAATGTGGGAGTGTGAGTGGTTGGGTCTGTCTCATGTGTCCTGTGATGATGGAGACTTGTCTTAGGTGTACCCTGCCACCCTAAGACAGCTGATAGGCTCCATCCCCAAACATAGCTTACATGTTGATGTATCAGCATTACACTCCAATAATATAATATATGATACAATATGAACTGAGTAGGTACTTTAAATTTGAGGAAATTTTGTATAGAATAGTGTTGTATTGATAGCCACAGACCATTAAGTGAAATGTGCTTTGTAATAATAATAGCTACACGAGTACTTTACTTTATGTATTTGTGTACTTACTTGATGCTGATAACTGATGGATCAGCTAGCTCAAAAGTTTTGTCTTCACTTTCTCAGGTGAAATGAGTAGCGTGGTCTTCGTTAAACACTCAGTTGTGTTCTGGTTCTGTTCTAATCTGCTTTGATCTGTATTCTAATCTGCTTTGATCTGAATTTGATCTGCTTTGATCTGAATTCTAATCTGCTTTGATCTGTATTCTAATGTGCTTGATCTGTATTCTAATGTGCTTTTGATCTGTACTCTGTACCTTCTATTATCATTTGTATATTCCATTACCTGGCAAATCTAGGCAACTAAGTATTGTCAAAATCAATAAGTGCATTATTACACACATCGTATCTCTCTGCTTGCAGAGGGAATTTTTCCATTGTGGCGCCACAGACGGTAAGTAACCTTACATTCATGCATGTTGGCAACATCTTTAATACAAGTTTTTTTTCCAACTGAATACGGTTTTATAGTTTTATTGTTGTCGGTTGGGCTTAGCATGTACCCATGTACCCTGTCTGAAGGATATTATCGAGTCACAGCTGCTAATAGTTCTCATTGAAATAAGATGACTTATGTTAGCTAAGCATTATTTCTGAAGGCTGCTGACTGAAGAGAATATAGCCACCAAATAAATGCAAAGATAAAATTGTCTCTGCATGAAGGTGGAATTGTGCCTGCGGACGCAGTGGTACGTTAACTTGCCGCTATTTAGCAAGCTAACACATCTGTATTCTACCTTCTGTTTATGTCGTGAAGGAGAATATTTGTCATAAATGGTTTCAACTGTTTAGTGCAACGCTGCCTGTCTTATAGTAATGTGCCGCCTGTCTTATAGCAACATTCCATCCATCCATTATTCCACCGCTTTATCCTCATAGTGCCGCTGGGGCTGGAGCCCATCCCAGCTGTCTACAAGCAGGGCGGCAGGGGGACACCTGGATAAGTCGCCACCTCATGGCAAAGTACACAGAGACAGACAACCACTCACACTCATTCACACCGACGCTCAATTTAAATTGGCCACCAACCTAACCCTCATGCATGTTTTTGGATGGTGGGAGGCCGAGTAATTTCGAGAGAACCTACAAGAGACACGGGGGAGAACATGCAACCCACACAGAAAGGCCTCAACCCAGTACCTTTCTTGCTGGGTGGAGGCGACGGAAGTAATCACTACACCACCGTGTCGCCTCTATAGCAACATTCTTACAACCAAGATTCGGGTCTTACTTTAACTGTACATCTAAATAGGAAATTGCCTCGGATTATATATACACATAATTATTGTATCTGTGTTTATACAGCTAAGTTGGAGGCATGAAGACTAAACATGAAAAAGATATGGTTCATATGTAGCTGTATAGATACAGTATGTCTTGAACTGATAGCATGAAGTATTTGCTAATCATGTCCTTATCCTCTTAATTATTACCACAGGACCTGTCGGCGCTCGACAGGGTTTCATGCAGCCTCCAGCCAGAATTCTGATCATCAGTGTGTGCCATTGAAGGCATTCAGTTGATCTTGAAAAGCAGATAAATTGGGCTTTTCAACAATATCATGTTTATTACAGTAAAGTACAACGTTGAATCACAGGTGAGGTTTCACTTCTACACCTGAAAAAAAGGGAGCGCTTTTCCCAGCGCTACCCTGGAATCCAGTGCCGGGCCTTTGTTATTTACCTTTGACATATTTTATTATTTCTTTACCTTGTGTGCTGAGAGGCTAAAACTGAGTCAGATTCTCATTCCTGAAGTTGCTCTGAATCTGATCATTCTATTTCACATTTGATCAATAGCAGTTACACTGCTCTCTGGGTCTGAAACAGGTGTGGAGCTCACCTGTTTGTCAGCTGATCACCAGCCTGGCATTAGGCCGTAAATCACCGCCACTCCTAAACCAATCAAATTATCGGACTGGTCAAAGAATCACAGATGCCGGGTATAAGCGCAGTTTATTGGCTGTTTCTAATGGTTTACATTGATTTATGATGATGTTTTACTGAAGAAATAACTTTGAATTTGCTTTCTGTATTTTGAGCTATCTGTGTTGCCATCGCTGAGCAGCATCCCCCATGATACTGCAGCAAGCAGGACGTTCACCTGTGGTGAAGTCCTTTATTACTAAGAGGTTATTGCAAAGTTTACTTAATGTTGTAAAACTAGGAAAGCTGGGAGAAAATAAAGTTTATATAGGCTGAAGATCTATATGTGCATTTAGTCCCTTAAAATAAATAAATATAGTGTAATTTGATTAAATGTCAGGGTTATTAAATATTGCTTGTTAATATTACTAATAAGTTAATAACATTGTTATCTGAAATGAAAATAAAAAATAATCAATGTGTGGGAAGAATCATTAAAAAGTAAAATGACAAATTTATTAGTCAATACTATATAAACTAAAATAAACTATTAATCAATAATATATTAAAATGAAATATCAATGTAAATGACCTCATGGCACCGGTTAATCCTGTACTTGCTCCTCTTGTAGCATATCAATGAGCATAAATAATGAACTTAACTCTTTCCTATTTCTGAGTATCTCCCCAGGAAATCCATCTGACACTATGTGGCACCTAAGTGCTTGGCTACTTAAGTTTCATGACTGCAGAATAAACAGATAAGACTCAGTTCCTCCCTCTCTGACCTAAGAAATCCAGGACATACACCAGGAGGAGGGAGTTTGATGTTCCACATCTCTGCTTTCGTTAATCCTGCCAGATACATCCAAAGCTTAATGTGGCCTCTTCCCTTCTCCTGCCTGAACAGAACATTACATTAAGATTTCAATGGTTAACTATGCTTGGCCTCAGCTACTGTCATGTAAGTATCACTGTTATAATGTCAAACATCAGTCTCCCACACGGATCCTCCTGCTTCCTCTGCTCTTATACAGAATCAATGTGGACAATATGTTACACTAAGTTTGAATAATTGTACATACACAGCTATGCATAGACTGTTGTAAAACACCTACCTACATGCTCTGATACTACATGGTTCATCTGTGTTGGTTAATTTGTTGATTAATTTCAACTCAATTGGTCAAGTTTTGTTCTGTGGTTTCACTATAGGTTGCTTAAAAGCTGAATTACAGCTGAGAGAGGGAGCTTTACACAGAAAAACTTTGACAAAGTAAAACACAGCAGTATTAACATTAAATAAGTTGAAAAGAATATCATCTCAGTTAACTTGGTGGATGGGGAGGGACTAGTGGTCACACCCCACTGACCTTCAACAAAGACTGGCAAAAGCCCCAGCGGTCTGAGGCTTCTACTTCCTTCAGTCCTTCAGCCAGTCAAGTGCTGGTCTTCATCCTTCCACTGCATCTCTGTTCTCCCTCTCCCACATGCTGGGAGGTGGGAGGGAAACAATGATGACTCCAGAGACAGAGACATGCTGTCCACCGCAGGCCCAGCGCCTCATGGCATGAAGAGCAACCTCCAGAATCTCTTCAACCTGCTCCAGATATGACTGAAAGATTCTGAATGCTGCCTTCTGAATGGCCTCCCTAGGACCTAGCACTTCATGGCATGAAGAACAGCCTATCCAGAACCTTCCAACCTGCATCCCGCCTCAAGACTCATCTTGTCTCCCTCTCTCTACTCCTTTGCCCTGGAAATGTGTGAGCCAGCCCTCTGCTCAGACACAGGCTGCAGAAATGACTCTCCAGCCGCTATGAAGAAACTTAAAGAAGAAAAGACTGCTGACATGTTGGTGAGATGGAGCCACAACCAAAGATGTCCAGAGCTGCCTAGAGCTGTCCAGAGATGACCAAAGTTTTCCAGAACTCCCAGAGATGTCTCAACGATGCCCGAAAGAGCCACTGGGTGAAGTTCACAGAAGTCGCTGCAGAGATCCAGCAGATCCAGACAGAACCTGCAGCCACTCCTCACTTCCATCCATCCAGGAACAGTGATACTGCACATACATCTCACAGATATTAAAGAGTTTGATGATTAGACGCTAAAATTAAATGGCCTGAATTTAGGCTTAATCCAGCAAATCCACACATTTAGTAAGACATCAGTAAAACTAAACCAACCTTCACAGTAAATTACCCACAATCCTCTCCTCTGATGCCTCAAACTCTCAACTGCTGAATGCCACCAAACCTAAACCAAATTTTCCTTGGAATACTAATTTTAATTTGGGTCTTAGATAAATCACCACTGAATTTAACTCGGTCACATTGAATTGACTTTTTCAACTGGGGATATTCATCTCCTGATGAATATCTGTTTAATCATTCTTTCATTTTTTGTCACAGGAGTCAATGCCATGCATCTTCCACTTCACCTTCTTTATTCTAGTTTTTATTTTCCATTTTATTATTTCTGTTAGTAGCCTGGTCATTTTAGTTTGTCAACTAATTTGGTTTATTTTTAGTTATTTTCTGTGACAGTAGTAGTCTGGTTATAGTTTGTCAAATAAACTTCCTCATTTATAAAAGAACTTGGTTATTTGATTTGTGTGTATATAAAGTAATTGAACTACTGTACACTAGGTCAAGAACTCTGGTAGCACCCTGAGATTAAGAGACTCTATTAATTAATGTCAAATCTACAAGTTTTCCCTTGTTTTAGCAAAACTGTGGCGCCTTGATACCCCTGCATTATTACAGGCAATTTTGGTTTATGATCAAAAACATAAATCTATTGTTTATAAATACATAATTTGATATTAATTAATGATTGACTAATCTGCTCTATACTATTTATGCTAATGTAGTGAAATAGTTTCTCTGTTCAGAGTTTTAGTCATGTAGTTTGTCAAATAAAACATCTAGTTTGATAAAGAAGTTGGTTATTTGATTTGTGTCTATAAAGCAAATTGAATCACTGGATACGAGGTCTGGCAGAATTTATAGAGTTATTTTGGTTAAGAGGACCCTACTCATCAACTGCAAGTTTTCCCTTGCTCCCACAAAACTGGATGGTGTTCAGTGGAACTCAATAACTTTAAGAGTTATTGATTATAAATACTGATGCTATACAAAATGAATGACTGATTATCTGCGTGCTACAGGGAGCGCCTTGTGCTCAGTGATCCCTGTCAGCTTCTTTTCTGTGCACCCATCAGCCTGTCTGGCCTCCACTGACCAGTTGTTCACTGCTCTTGTAGTCATTTCTGCAGTATTGAGCTGTCTTCTGCAGGAGCCTACTGACCTCACAAAAATAAGAGAAATAAGTCAAGGCTGCATTGTGTTAACATTTATTTGAGTTTGCATGCAAAGTGTAATTGTACTCCCTATTCCATGTTAGCTGGTTGGACTAGCTACTCCTCCTGTTACGCTGTCTGCCATGGTAGTGGAGGTTTGACTGGAGCAGAGCTATATAAGTGTCTTCCAGAAGTACTCTATTTGTGCTTGAAAGAAATTCTGATGCTCCACCCACTCCTGTCCACCACTCATGCTCCACGCACTCCCGCTCCACTCCACCCTGCCCAACGGCACTCATGCCCACCTACCCTGGTCCAGACCCACTTTGCTCCACCCACCCAAGGCTTCACCCACCTTGCCCAATTCCACCATGTCCACCCACCCTGGTCCACCACCATGCTCCATCTACCCATGATCCACCCACTCCTGCTCCACCTACTCATGATCCACCCACCATGCTCCACCCACTGGCTGGTCCACCCACCATGCTCCACCACCTGCTCCACACCATGCCCACCCACCCCTGGTCCACCCACCCGCTGCCCACCCACTCCCTGCTCCACCCACTACGCCCGACCACCCATGATGCACCCATCTTGCCCGACCGACCGTGATCCACTCCACCTGCTCCACGACCCTGCTCACTTTACTAATGCTCTACCCCATCTTGATCTATCACAAAATGAACTTGGTCGATCTCGTGGCCAGTTTGGTGAATTGAGTTTGATGGTTGCAGTATTCAAACTTTCCATGTGTGCATGGTAGCTCTGATACATAATTAGCTAAATTAACACTGAACTCTGGACATAGAACTTGGCTGCCAATAAATAATCGCTAAATAATTTTCTACTAATACTTGTCATGATACTGAATAAAACCATAACCATAAATAATCATAATGATTTCCTTACTATTAACTGTAAATGATACTGGAGGAAGCTTCTACTAAACTGGTATTTATAATATATCATTCAATCACAACAGCCAAAGTTCATCAATTTTTAATCTACTCTTTTCCTGTCAGCTCAATTGTTTCATAATCCACTTTCTACAAAAACCTAAAATAAAAATAATTTATTGAATGATTTATACGAAATAATCAACTACAAATCTAATAAATAACAGTAATAGAGGGTAGTAAGAACTGAATTGAGTGTTGTATGGCTGGATGTAATGTGATCCCCTCTTGTTTGTCTGCACATCTTCCTGCCTCTCGCTAACATACATATTATAAATCAAATATGTCATCTCCTGCAGCAAAACTCATCCACCCCATACAGATGTAGAATCCATTGACGCCTGAGAATTCCTGAATAGTAATAGCAGATTTGACTGAAGATTTATCTCTGTGTTATGCAAATAAACCAGAGTGCCATCACCAAGAATACAATAATAATTCAAAATATGCATTTCCTAATGAAAATGCATGGAATACTGTTTCATTGAAGCTATTGCTCATGCTGAATGCTGCTTACCCAGCGGCATCTGATGCAATGCAAGTCATCAAGATGATATCAATTGATATCAAAATTATATCCTGATTCTGGTTTAAAAATAAAATCAACATGATGTCAAACTTGACATCAATTTGATTGATGTCAAATTTCAGCCAAATAATGATGATATTGATGTTATTTTGATATTGCTTCACATTGCATCTGGTCTGTCTCAGCTAAATAATGACACTGATATAATTTTGACATTGTTTCAATGTTAAGGCCTCAAATCTATCAGCTATATCATTTGAATGTCAACTCAGCACAAACAGAACTGGCTTAATCTAGACTTGGTCCTTACCACAGGATCTTAACCTTGACTTTGGTCTATATTGAGTGGTTATTGCCGTCATCCCATACATGTGCATTTGCTTTTCCCACATGGGAATTCTTTTCTCAATGATCAAGCATACATGTATGATCAAAGATTTTACTTTCTATTTTAATTCATAAGATTTTATTTAAATAAATAATTTATGTGACTATCCTAGCTAGTAGTCTTATACTTCCACTAATTGACTTTCTTGATTCAGGTTGATCCTATCCCTATCTGAGACATTATATCTAGGATCCCACAACCGGTGACTGAATGGCTTTGTGTGCTGGACATTTTATGTTGAGCTGCTACTTTGATTGAGGATCAAACATTTAATAAAATAATTTATTTCACACAGGGTAATAAAAATATTCCATTACTAATCAAGACCTTGCAAAGGTCATTCTTCTGAAGGCACCATTGCTACCACCACTGGCCCATATTAAGTCCTGCCATTATCTTATTTAAAGTGACTTTTGTCAAATACATGTACACATGTTATCAGTTTATTATGATCCCTCATTAACTGTAGTTTCACTGCTGCTATTTTTTCTTAGGATGAACAGATAACGCAATACAGCTAACTTTCTTTTCATGACGCTGCCTTCATATTTTCGCAAATGCCAGCTCCACTAATCTTCACTGTATTTGAGCTGTCTGAAGAAATAATATTCTAACATTATATTTAAATATGTATAAATACACACATTTATAGGGGTTATTTTTGAAGGGAGCAACTTACAATACAGATACTTGAAATATTATATATGCAAAAGAATAATATGGATTAGTTTGCTTTATTCTGAACTTACTTCTATCAGTTTCTTTTGGTCATCAGATTTCAGCTGTCTGTTGAGATCATGAAGGCCATCCATGGAGCTGCCAATGACTTGGTGTAAAAAGAATCTTGAAAATTGATTGCTGGCTAATCTCAGACAGTTTTGGTTTCCTGATGTCCACGAGCAAAAAGTACTCTCTTTGGAACTCTTGAATGTTAGACTAAAGACAGCAACATCACTTCACATTCGAGACCCCCATACAGTAATTTCTGTTTAGTGCACACTCTCTACTCTTCTGTTCCATTGGGAAGGGATCTCCCTCTGGGCCTTTTGATGGCCTGATCTGACTTGGACTGTAGCGACGTAATTGATGTTGATGCGGACCTGCTGTGTCAGACATGCTGATATTGGTCCCTTCTGGTGAGATTCTGATGATAGAGCTGCACACTATGGCAAAAATAATAATAAATTATTATTTTGATTACTATTGAAAAAGATTCTGATCCTGCTAATTATCCTGTTAATTAAATTTTAAACGCGGGTTTACTTGTTGACTTTGAACATCGAAGAAATGTCTAATTTCCCTAATGATTACTGGCAATATTATACATGTAGGAATGTTTTCAGACCATTGGACATTGATCTACCAAAAAGTTGGTCGCTGATCTGTGGCGTGTGTGGTTTATAACTTTTTGATGATTTACTTTGACGGAAGTGTGATGTGTGGTTTTGTCACGTGAGTCTGCTAAACTAATGAGGTGGGTGCATTTCGTCAATATACCATCAATATGGCTTAGAGGACAGAATTACTGACAGGGAGAAAATAGCCGAAATCTGGTTAATCTCAAACAGAATTTCACTAATGAATTGTTGATGAGTGCTCAGTATGACCTGGGCTTTCAGATGAACTCTAAGATTTTTGTATGCAATGCTGTGAGAGAGGGCTAAGACGAAGTTGAGTTGCTGAAAGGCACTAAATACGCTTTGGATGTAGGCCTATGTTTATCATGCAGTGTATGGAATATTCTTGTTTTTACCATTAATAGGCACCAACTGTCTTGGACTAAGCAGCACCTCAGTCTCAAAGCCATGAAGTTTTCAGTTAATTATGTAATAGTATGTCCCTACGATTGTCCATTACTTAGCATAGCTGAAGCCTTACTGCTATATAACGCCTACTCTGGATTTTGTATGGGTGTCCAGAGTCGATGTTGCTACATGGTCTCGCCTAGCCACGCTGGCAAACAGCCAAGCTGGACGATGCAGTTAACATAATAACAGTGCTGGTTCTGCACTCCTGCGCGCAGCATCCGTAGTGTTGATACAAACAAATAATTCCCTATACAGTTCATTTTATTTTATGATTGTGAGGCTTACATTGTAAATGTAAATCAAATTAATAGTACAGCCCTACCGGGCGGCTGGAATAGGAGCGATGGCACTTGATGTGGATCTGGATCTGCTTTGACGCGCTTTGGTGCTGGCGCAGAAGCTCTGGGTGAGAGCCTTGCTCTGCTGGATCTGGATCTGTAGCTCTCTCTATTGAAAGTATCTTGATGGTTTGGGCCAGCGATTATGGGAAAAAATAAAAAATCTTGATTATTTTTGATCGATATTGAAATCAAGCAAATATTTAATTTATTCTTAGAATGAACATAAACATTTGTCTTTAATTTAACGGTACCATTTTATTTGAGATTTTGAGCTTAAAAAGAAACATTAAAGATATGGTTCCTGTTAAAGGTTTGATGTCCTCTTAAATAATGATTACTGGGTATTCTGTATGCTGCATACATATATACTGTGAGTGTAAGAAAACAGTAGTTTGTAATTTCAAGGATCATGGGAAGCTAATATTGTAATTGAAATAAATTTCATTGTATAGCACTACCATTGCCTGAACGATGTGCTGATGGTGATCTGACCTGTTACTATGTATTGGTGTTTCTTCCCTTCTGGCGAGATCTCCCTATTACTGACCTGGATCTGTTGATCGATTGATCAGGTAAAATGACTACTCAAAAAACAAAATAGGGCAAATATAATAATAAAATAATCAGCAAGAGAAAATAAACAAGCAAAAATAACTCAATTCACGTGAACAAAAAGATTTGAAGTATAAACTTATCCAAATTTAACTCCTTTCGTGGGCACCAGTGGCATGTACCGCTGGGTGAGTCAAATGGTGTTTCCATGGTTTCAAATACCTGACTGTCCTGGGCCTGGACAAGGATCTGCAAATTTCTTTGGTACTGCTGGCAGGACAGGGCCTGTTGGATTGTAAAATAATGATGTTAAGAATGAAGGAAACACTACCTAATTCTACCTGGGAGCAATTGATATAACTAAATTCATATTATTTTGTTTGGTTTAGATATAGATAGTATAATGTGGCACACTATGTTCTGAAGATGAATCTGCCTCGACATGTGGAAATTGAGCTCTGTGATTTACTCACTGATAAATCTGTTGAATCGCAATTAGTCACACCACATGCAGTTAGATTCCAGTTTTACATACTGTATAGGGTTCTGATTATAGTCAATTATCAAGTCCATGGCAAGATGTCATTCCACTTTTCCTTCACTACCTGTACAACATATTGAACAGCCACATAAATTAATCCCATACCAAGCATGCTCCTGCTTTAAAGTCACAAACAGTTAAATAGTGTTGAAGACGTTCAAAAATAATGGTAAATAGGGAATATTAGGGTAAAATCTGAAGACATTGCAATAGCAAACTTTTTTTCATATTATAATGCAAATACTGTAGTTACAAAAAAAGGGTTGTACTTCAAATGTGCAAGCTCTTTCAGGTGAGTGCTAAACTAAAATCTCTAGGAATTGAAATAGATTGCAGAGGCTCTTTGCAAATGTAGGTTAGAAGGTTGGTGACTGGGTCACATACATTCTGATGAAGGCTGATTGGGTTGAAATGCGCCAGTGAATGTGGAAATGCACTTGGCTAGTTCTTAAATTTTTAAGAGAGTTCTGCAACCATTGCAGAGGCTTTTGTAACAAATGCATTTCCACTGTAAATACTTACTTTCCCTAGTAACGGATTACTTTATGACAGAATGAGCTGGGGTTATGAGTCTTGAATAGTTTTTGAACAAGTATTGAGTAATTAACTAATTACTTTTTACAGTAATATTCTCTAACACTTGTCAACATCATCTAAATAGGACATGCTTTATAGATGTTTGCATTTATACCTTAAACAAAGTCTCTAAGGATCTTCTTTTTGGCTACCCATGGCTGGAAAGAGCTAGCTCCTCATCATCACTGACCTTAGCCGCTGCACAAGTTCAGCCTTGGCACACTTCTTTTTCCACTGGGTATAAATTGAAAATGATGTATCTAGTATTAATATCTATAGTACAGGGAAGAGAAAGTGAGTACCCAATTGAGGCAGAACCTCCCATTTGAAGTGAATTTGACTTTAGAGAGTACAAATCTCCTCCAGTTTTTGTCTGGTTTGTCCATCCTCTCAAGGGCTTTGGTTGCGCTGGGTTCCAGGCCAGAAAACACTCACTGTTCTTTATCCAAGACAAGGGGATGACTCTCTCCTCCGACCCTCTCCTTCCGCATAGCCTGGCCCACATATTGGGAACCTGCACAGCTGGCGAACTACACATACACATATACATTCTAATTTACACTTTACTGTGCCCCTGGCCAATCCTTGCCAGTTATTTTTTGTTCTTGTCCCTCAAACTACTCTGGGTCTTATACTGTACCTTTGAGTCTTCCTTGCCTACTATTTAGAAAGCTGCCAGTTATGTCACTTTACTTGCTTTTCAAGTTACTAACATGTCCTTGTTCTTCTAGTGTCAACTCATATAATATTTTATAATATATGCTCAGAATTTGATTTACTTTAATTTTTTACAATATATAATATAATTTTATTCAATATAATATATAATAATTTAATTTCATACAATAATGATAATAATGTAGCATATTACAACATAAATAAATGCTGATGCTAAATCTGACACTCCTTATTGTTTACAAGTTGATTGATCCAAATATTGAAAGAATAAATTGGATCATTTTCAAAGATTCATCTGCCATGAATGAAAGTTTAAAGGTATAGTAGGCGATGATTTTTAGAGACACATTTTGTTATGTTGGATAAAATGGTCCTTCCACCCTGATAGTCGTCAATTTAATATGTATTCAGAAAGAGAAGTGAATAGAATCCGAGATCTGTGGCAGCCACAGGACTATAAAAACTTTGACCAATTAATAGCCTCAGTCGGAGTGTGAATTATGAATCAGATGCGTTCTCGTCTGGTCCTGCACTCGCCCCCCACGCCGCTTCACTCTACCTCCATCTCCACTCCGACTATGCACACGACGCTTTCGCTGCGTGGCCGCAGGTATCAAGCACGCTCTTCTCTCGAAATACTTTGGTAGCTGGAGAATACCAGACCAGTTTACAATGGCAGAGAAAAAGCAGCCTAAAATACCGATTCCAGCATTACCCGTGGCGGCTCGGCCGGCTACACAGCCAAAGAAGAGAAAGGCAGAGGCAGAAAAGGCTGCATTGGTCGTAGCGCTGACTGGAGGAGGAGGAGCTTAGAGGGGGATTCATAGCAGTGCATCTTTCAAATCTTGCTAGCCCTTCGACATCGCCAACTCTACCTTAAACAGGAGTAATGCTGACAGGATGTCTCACTCTGTTGGCTTTAAATCATTTTTCACTAACTCATGAGAGAAAACTGCTGGTGTGGTTCATCACAGTCTGTTCAGAAGAGTTGAGTCATGACTTCTGGAGCTGAACTACAGTTTTGACTGATTTTCACTGAAGCTGTCATTTTCTCCTGTTTTAGATCAGAATGATTTCCATTCAGATATTACTGTTCCTTTTAGAAAAGACATTTGTGTTTCCTGCCAGAAACTTTTCACCAGCTGAATATGCGACTTTATTTATATCATCGAAACTACATTGTTGCTTAATTTGTTTTACATCATAATTTTCATATTTTTTTTACCTTCAAAATGCCTCTAAATGTATGTGAACTTGAATCTAATACTGAGATCGATGTGTAAACTGTTTCTGTGGTGTTTGGTTGCAGACGGCACTCAGTGACTCCATACTGTGACACAGTGAGGGCTTCTCCTCTGCAGCTGACCTGCAGACAAGACCAGCTGGCTGTAGCCGTCTGCAACCTGCAGAGATACCCTCAGGACCTGCCTCAGGAGTACCAGGTGAGCTAACCTAACACACCCTCAGGACCTGTACCAGGTGAGCTAACAGTAAATAAACTGGACTTCAAATGCTCAAATGTTGACTTTGTTCTCCTGTAATATCAGACCATCTCATCAGTCAATTCTAGTTGCCATCTTTACACCAAAAATTACTATCAGTTACTGTAAATATTGAGAATATTTACAGTAATTGATAGTAAATTTAAGGAGCTGAAACTGGTGAATGTTTGTTTTGAAAAAAGTGAAGGAGGAATGGATCTTTGATGTTATGTCTTCCAATGTTATTTCTTCCAATGGTTTATGTAATCAATAGTTTCAGCTCAACTTCATGTGCTGTGTTGTCCCGTCTGTTGATGTACTGTGTGTATTCCGTTTGTGTTCAGTACTTTGACAGGATCCCAGACGTGTCCTCCGGTCAGCTGTCGATGTTTGGTGGTGCCGTGGAGATCGCCGATTACTGTCCCTTCAGTCAGGAGTTCAGCTGGCACCTGAGTGGAGAATACCAGAGGAACTCCTACTGCAGAGTGTCTGAGAACCAGCCAGGTGATGCTGCTGAAGTGGAAGAGGAGCTTTAAATTGCTGCTTTCGTAAATGGAGTCTGGTGGCTCTGCAAAGAGCCATATAACCCTTTCAGTTACCCGTCAGAAGAGATGGAGAGGTAAGGCAGCTGTAGAAGGAAAAAAAAATCAATATCAGTCTACAGGCAAAATTTTCCAGTTTGGGATCAATAAAGTAATTCTATTCTATCACTCTGTCCTTCCTGAAGCCATGCTATCACTCTATTCAAAGTCACCAGACTCCATTCCCTAAAGCAGTCATTTAAAGCTGCAATCCATGATTGTGTTCAGAAACACTTTTTGTTCTACTTGGTGAAATGGTACTTCCACCCTGAGAGCAGTCAATACATGATGTGTTCAGGAAAAGGAAGGAAAAGAATCAGACCTCTGTGGCAGCTACAGGACTGTAAAAACTCTGACCAATCAACTGACAATCAGAGCGAGATGAGAGAACCAATCATGTCTCATCCTGCTCACATCCCCCTCTGTCCCTCCCTCCTCCCCACTGTTGCCGGAAATATCCAGCACACTTCTCTGCAGAAATACAGAGTTAGCAGAATAATCCCTTCAGTAGAGAACAATGGCAGAGAAAATGCAGCCAAAAATATCAAATCAAAGTGCCAAATCCAGTGTTACTTCTGACAGCTCACCCTGCTAAACAAGCAAAGAAAAGAAAGAGGGAGGCTGCAACAAAACTCTGGACAAAGCTAAGACAACAAACCAGAGTGAACATCGGTGGAGACACTGAGACATCTGAAGGACTGAAAAGTGATGCAGAAGAAGTTTTAGCTTTTGTTCTGTTGGACAGGTAATTATTTGTTTAGCTTCGGGAGGAGTTATTATTTTCATGAAATATGTAATGTTTGCTACTGTTGTAGGACGTATTAGCCCGTTTAGCTTCTCTGTGGATGTAAGCTGGTCGTAGGTGCGGGTTGTATTGAAGATGTTATAGGATATGACATTTTGATCGTATTACACAGTCATAGTCTCCAGTGTCTGCATTATAAAGGTGCTCACAGACTCCAGCAGGCTGCGAACGGAGCGGATCTGGATGATCGTTCAGCTCAAAGCTTCCATAGTGGAGCGCTCTGCCGCTAGCCTGTGAAATTTCTGTGAATCACCAGATCGTTGTCACATTTAGGTGGGTCGTTGTGAAAAATAAAAGCCAAGCAGTGTGTTGTGAGACAACAGTATGGAGCAGAGACTGTGACCGTCGCAAAATTTGAGCTTTGCGCACTCCATGTCCATTCCGCGGAGTATGTTTGGGCCTTTAGCTCAGTGCTAACTTGCGCATGCTAGCTTATCTGTGCTTGTAAACTGGTCAGATTTGCGAGCATCAGCTGCTGCTCTCAAGATCAACTCGTGGGATACGGGCGAGACAGATACAGCCATGAAAAAGTATAAGGTGGCTCATTTTGAGCCAAATACAGCGCTCCAGGTGTAGGTGGGCATTAATGCTGAAGTATGGTATTTATTTGATTTATAACCTTGGCAGGTGACATTTATAATTGTAAAGGTATCGCTAACCAACAGCCTGACAAAATCCTACCTAGTGTTAATAACTTGGCCTACCTAATTGGGGTCAATTGCTTCCAGAGACCTGAATCTATATTCTCGCTATCGCCAACTATTCTAATGGAATCAATATTGGCATTATTCATTTAACATGATGAATAACCCAAAGTGCTGGGAAGTCAAGCGTGTGGTAATTTAGTAGCTATTGGCGCTAGTCATTAAGAGAGCTGAAAGCCGATCTACAGTGTGTGTGAGTATAATTTAACATTACTAGCTTTGAAATCGTGATATGACTAAAACAATTAGCTACTATTAATAAAGTTTATTTACTGTATTTTATTGGTGTTACTGCATTACTTTACTTGCTCCCATCAGTCTGGCTGTCATTGGGAGTCAGGTCAGAGTAGCCTTCATAGCCGCACATCCCCCCATACACATCAGACGCTAAGTTTTCTGGGAAACTCTGAGTATAATTATATATTTTAGTAGTTAGGGCTAATATTTGATAAGCAAATATGAACCTTGTTGTCTAAGTGTAAGTTGTATTTTAATCAGCTTAGTGGCACATCAATTATGGGAAATTTTAATTCATTAACAGACTAACTGTATTTCCACTAGGTAATACTCCCATGATGGACAAAGAGAATGGTGGTCAAACCATATGCTGTTGGTGAGTTCATTTTATTTTAATAATCATTTGTTAATTTAATCACCATCAAACATTCAAGATGAAATACATTGGAGCAGGAATAAAATAACATTAACATATAAATATACAGTACTGGTTGATAAGAAGGGCTAGTATCTCATGCTGGCCTCTGGAACCCCTGTATCTCTAAAATGACTCATTGACATGTTGTTATTGTTTCAGTACTTGACACAGGTTTGTGCATGGTAGTCATGGTTTTGCAGGTGCATCTCCTTAATACAGTTTTTTTTTAACAAGAGCAGTGCACCAGTTCCAGTATTGCTCTGAAGCTGGGGGGAAGTGTCATCCAGTCCACTTTTCCTTTTCTTTACAACATTTTTAAAAAGCATGTTCAACCCACAGAGTCGTGAATACTTCTGGGCTCCTTTTAAAAGCCCCTCCTCAACTACAGTCTCGCAGGAAATACTTGTACCCATTTTCATACAAGTTGCTCTCTGTTGTCCTATCGGTTTTTTAGGCGTACTGCTAGTCTGTGAAACAGGTGAAGTGTATCTTGGGTTTCACTGGCTCACTAAGTCCCTGTCCCAAATGTGCAGAAGAAGACTCATCTCTTCTTTCTTCAGCTGCCAGAAGCAGTTTCCCCAGCTATTATTGTTTCACACTGCGTCAGTTTGTCTTTAATTCTTTCCAGGTGTGCATGGATCATTTTGTATTTCCTTTCTATGTTTGTAAACCATGCATTGTACTGGTACAGGTGTGGAATGCCCGCTGGGATGTGTGGAGGCTACTAGTGTGATCTGAGATCCTATGTCTTTGCTGCAGTTCTCACTATAGTCTGTTTTTTCTACTTCCCTGGCTTTAAAACAAGAAGAAAACAACACATTTAGGCTTTTCTTTCATTACATTATAACAGTTTGAAATACGTCAGGTTAGTGGGTACCATATTTATTGTTATTTTAACTTCCCAGTACACTTCCAAGATTACAGTTGGGAAACAAAAACGCCTGTCATGATCTCATCTGGCCTGTTTTGGTTGTTACCGGTTTCTGTCTTGTAGCTCTATGTTGTTTTGTTTGGCTTCCGGTTTTATTTTAAGCACTGTGTCCTTCCTTCCTTGCCTAACTTCACTTCCCTTCCTCTCAAGCTTTCCTGCTATTGGTGGATTGGTCTGATTCTCGCCCCGATTGTTCCCACTCCGTTCCCTATTACCTGGGTGTATAAATAGTTCTGTCTTCCCCTGTCTGGTTGTTATGATCGCCATGTTCCTTGTGTCCGCCGCCTCCCAAGTTCTGCTTACCCAGATTTCCAGCCCCTATGCTCTTTACGTGTGGCTTGTTGTAATTTTGATAGCCTTGCCTGTTTTGAGCCTTGGTGGGCAAGACCCTACTTGAGCGCAGATCCTAGCTTGTTCTGATTCCTAGTTTTAGTTTTGGCTTTTTCTACTCCTCAGTTATTTAGTTTACAAGACGTAATCCTCCCCGGAGTTGATCCTTGTGTTTTTGTATCCTTTGTTAATTCCCTCCTCTACTGTAGATTGTAGGTGTCCCTAGTTTTGGTTTTTCTCTCATGCACGCCTCTAGTTCACTTGTATAGTTTCCTCGCCTCATCGCCATTAGCCTAGTTTCTCCTTTTTCCCTGGCTGGCTACATTTATGGTAAATTTGATAGCCTGTAAGGAAGCAGCACCTCTTGGTTCTAGGTACTAAGTTATAATGGTTTTCTCCGATTTTGAGAGTGGTTTTCTGTTTTCCTGTTTATAGTAGAGAGCAGCCAGAGTAGGGTCTCCCGCACACGCCCCCGCCTCGCCTGGGAGGCGCACTGCTCTCTACCTTCACTGCTGGAACATCTTGTTTTGCTGTGGCCGCCACAAGACTTTGTGAGAATCTCGAATTACGCTGTAAGTCGTGCATCTGCCCCTGATATGGACTCCTCTTTTTGCCAACGCTCTGCATGTGCCTTGTGGCAATAGCTTGCATTCCGATCCATGTTTTGTCTTTTTCAGGAGGTGTATAATGTTTCTTGTTGTTTTCTTGTTTGTATTTCCATTTTGGTCATTGTATTGTTCTTTGACTATGGGGGTGAAATTCAAATCAAAATTTATAATTTCTATTATTTGTCTTCGACTTACAGCTGAAGTTCAAGATCTACATTGATAAGGAGTGTTCTGATTTGACACTCACCCCTGTTTTTCAGCCGCCTCTTGTGAAATAAAGGTGCCTCACATTTTCTCTCTGTGGGCTTGTTTTATGTTTGTCAGTGTTTGTAAAGTGGCTGTGCAGTCTCTGTGATAGCCACTGTTTGGTTGGAATTGCAGTAGGTTCCTGAAGTTTGAGGTTTACAGTTAACTTATAAGTGCTAAACATCATACTCACTGTGCCACCTCCTCGGCACATACAATATGCATTATATTAAAATAATTCATTGTTAGTAGCATTTTAAAGCTCTATTAATCTTTTATCTTAATGCAGAGATAAAATGATTATAAGTTAACATAATTATAAAACATATAAGGGATAGCAAGCACGAATGTCAAAGCTTAATCTCCATGCTCTAGTCTCTTATGTTTAAAGCATCCATATATCGACTATTTAGGTATGACAACAAACCTTGGTTTTGTTGGTTAAATCTAAGCACTGGCTCTTCTGCCACAGTACTCTCTCTCTGGTACTAAGTCTTCCACAGAAATACAAATAAAAAGTCAAAATTTTCTTCCATCCTGTGTCTATAAAGGGTTACAGGACCGCCTTTTATCCAAAAAAAGATGCATACAGCACTCCATTTCGTGGTTTGCTAGCAAACGTAGTTTCCAAGAGGAGGAGTGTGTAGTATGTGTGTGGCTAATTGTTATGACATTACAAAGCACTTTGTCAGAGGTGAAAAATAACATCTTACTGGATCTCAGATAAAACAGTCAGTTTTATGTTTTATGTGCAAAAGTTCATAAAAGACATTTTGAAGACATTGTTACAGAAGACTTCAGTTTTCTGTTTATCAAGCTGATGACGAACTGTCAGTTAATCTGATTAATTTTCATTCTCTAAAGTGATTGATATATTTAAATGTGTTGTTATATCAGCATTGTGTGTTGTACTGCGTATCTTTAACTTGTTTATGAACTGAACTCCATAGCTGCTAGCTTACAGCCGCAGCAGCAGTTTAACAATGTATCCATTGACAATAAATTCATTTACTATATCATGTGATAAGCTGACTCCCGGCATAGCTGCCCGGCAGAGTTAGCCAGAACTGCAAAATGTGCAGAGGTAAGAGTGCCAACAATTTTTGTGTCATTTGTTGAAAATTAAGAGATGTTGTCCCACAAAAAAGGTCCTCCCTCAGTGGGGATCATTTAAATACACAAATCTCCCTTGGCCACGCCTATGAGGGGACCTGGAGAGCAACTTAGAGCCCGTTTATTCTTTTCTTGTCTCAGTGAGTGGCATGTTAAAGCGGGCGCTACTCGAAGTAGAGTTAGCTTAGCCTCGGGCCTCTTGCCCCCAATGTACTGTAAGTTGTTGTATTTTTTATTTGTTGGGAACAGAAGGAACAATTGGTGTGCATAAAGTATCATACTGTATCTATACGGCTACATGTAGACCATATCTTTTTCATGTTTAGCCTTCATGTCAACTAGCTGTATAAACACAGATACAAAATTAATATAATATAATAAGAGGGAAATTTCCCTATTTAGACAAGGGAGTTTGGTTCTCAAGTGGGGGACATTTCTTTCAAAAAGCTGCATTCGCCAGCCGCTGGGGCTGGCTACGGGGGTGAGCAATTCTCCATTGACGCCATGTTAAAATAGCCGACTTTACAGTTTTAAAAAACATATTTACAGTCTGGACATTTTAATGTTTTGGTCTCTCCCATAGTCTCCACCTCGGAACACTGTGAGGGGTGATTTTTACCAACCGTTTGTGCTATTTCCATCCCTTCCTCCCACCATCCAAAAACATGCATGGGGATTGTTGATTGTACTAATCGACCATCAAAGGATTGTTGTTGATTTTTTTCGGGGTGTAAATATCTAGTACTATTTTACCTAACACCCATATGCTGTGTAAATAAGTTAACCTGGGTGCTGCCACTTATTGGTATAATGTCGGTATATTTTGCCGCTGGCTTACAAAGAATTATTGCCGACTCATGATCCCTGCTGATACAGATAGATGACCAGGGGCATGTTGAGTCTGTTTAGTGCGGGAATACAACCTTATTTCATATCATTGTTCTGTTTAAAAAGTCCGCTTGCATGCACAGAGATGTCCTCAGAAGCGGTTTCTGTGCTGGATAAATTAGTGGATGGAGGCAGTTGAAACACGTAACTAAATGTTAAGCATCGTTTCACACCTAAAAAATCTCAATCTGAAAAGGTTGATGTTTAAAACACAGCAGCATTACGATCTGTTTTTGCTGCCGGTAGCTGCTTGTTAGCCTAGCCTTGCTGGGAATAGCCTTAGGCTAGCTCAGTTCAGCCGGTTAACTGGTTCAGTGGCGGGGTCTCGGGCCCGCTGACCGTAAGTTCCCCTCCCCCAAATATGGAAAGTACCCCCACTGAAATCCAAGATGGCACAGTTCAATGACCATGATAGGGGCACAAAAATGACTCCCCCAAAACCCAAAGGGTGACGCCACGGTGCAACGTCATTCTTTATACAGTCTATGATTTAGATGTTACAGTCAAAGGGAAAGACCTAGCAAGCAGACTAATTAGCGATTAGCTTTACGGAAAAGCATACTAATAAACATGGGTTTTGGGCGTAAAAATGTTGCTATAAGACAGGCAGTACATTACAATAAGACAGACGATGTGGCACTAAACATTTGACCATTTATGACAAATATTCTATCACTTCACAGGCATAAACAGAAGGTGGGGATACAGATAATGCACTGCTAAATAATGACAAGTTCGTGACCCCCGTCTCCACGGGCAAAACACCTTCATGCAGAGACAATTATATCTTTACATTTATTTGACGCCAGCTATGTATTCTTATCTCAGTCAACAGCCTTCAGAAATAATACTTAGCTAACATAGGTCATCTTATCTCAATGAGAACTGTTAGCAACTGTGACTCGATGTATCATCGAACAGAAGGGTACATGTTGCCAACTTCTCCCCAACCAACAACAATAAAACTATAAAACCATGTTCAGTTGAAAAACTTTAAAGATGCTCCCAAAATGAATGTAAGGTTACTTTCCCGTCTGTGGGCCACTCTGGGAAAAATTCCCCCTGCAAGCAGAGATTCAAGCTTTTCTACAGTTTAACAGCTGTAGAGTTAAAATTTACACTGCATGTCTGGATAAAAACGACCTGCTTAGACTCTCTGTCTGTTGTTAACTGGACTGATCACTGGACACTAGGACTGATGTGTGTGTGTGTGTGTGTGTTTTTATACATGCATTATGCATTGAGATACATTAATGTGTAATATGCACTTATTGATTTTTGACAATACTTAGTTACTTTGGTTGCCCGGGGAACGAATATGCAAATGATAATAGAAGATACAGTACAGATCAAAGCAGATTAGAATACAGATCAAAGCACATTAGAATACAGATCAAAGCAGATTAGAACAGAATGGAAACACAACTGAAGTGTTTAACAAAGAACCCCCTGCTCATTTCACCTGAGAAGTGAAGACAAAACTTTTGAGCTAGTGATCCATCAGTTATCGGCATCAAGTAAGTACACAAATACATAAAATAAAACACTCATTAACCAGCTATTATTATTATTACCAAAACACATTTCACCAATGGTCTGTTAGCTGTCAATACAACACTGTTCTACAAAATGTCTCAAATTTTAAAGTACCTGCTCCAGTTCATATTCTATCATATATTATATTATTGATTTTTAATGCTGATACATCAACATTTAAGCTGTATTTGGGGACTGGAGCCTATCCCAGCTGTCTTAGGGCGGAAGGCAGGGTACACCTGGACAAGTCTCCAGTTCATCACAGGACACATAGAGACAGACAACCACTACACTCACATTCACACCACGGTCAATTTAAATTAGCCAATTAACCTAATCCCCATGCATGTTTTGGATGGTGGGAGAGTCAGAGTACCGGAGAAACAGTAAGGCCCCGGGGCTGGAATCAACCCGGGACCTTTTCTTGAGGTGACAGTGCTAACT
>JAQQSB010001726.1:0-17351 GCA_029721515.1 Synanceia verrucosa | reverse complement strand
CTTTGGTATAAATTCAAGTTGACCCTTAGTTCAGGGTCTGTCCTTCCTTTTGAACCCTCATGTGAAGAAAATAAAACCTTGTCGGCCGGCAGAAGTCTTTGAAGCTTTGAAGCTTGATCCGGACCTCGACGGCAACCCACCTTCTCATCCTTCAGCTTCCCCACCAAACAGCTCTGCAACACCAAGCAGAGGAGAAGCAAACCTCTCCAGCATGACACTACAAACACAAGCTCAGGAGCAGCTCATCCTCATGTGCTGGTTCCACAAAAATTCAATGGACAACCCCTCATCTCCAGTTGCACATAGACTGTGTCATTCCAATCAAGATGCAGCCTTCCAACATGCTCATGGTTGAAGTGTCTGGACCACAAAGTGCAACATTAGTTTTCTGTGCATGGACTTCCACTGACATAAGACTCAAAAGGAACTGTACATGGCAGCAAAAAAAAACATGTAAGATGCTGCTCCAGGATCTGAACACAAAGGAGGAAGATGTGGCCAGGACAACAAATGGGAAAAGGAGTCAGCAGTCTCCCCAATCATGCTTGTTACCACCATGGACAAATCAGACATTGGAAATGTAACTGCTCTGCATTTACATCACCGAATCCAGAAACCACCTCAGCTTGACAAAGGTCGGGGGTTGTCGGAGGGGAATGGACTCCTGCTGACAAGCTCAACCAACTTGTTAGATCAGCGGAAGATACTGCACCACACACACACTCACACACGCTGAGCATACACACAATCCACTGACAGCTCGGGCAACACACACAAACACACACACAATTGCTTTAACATATGGTCAGTACACATCTGATCATTTCAAAAGATTTCCACAGACACACATACATACCGAGATTGAGTAGAAATCATGTGTACTGTTGCGGAAATATTCTGTCAGGATGGTCTAATTTCCACAGGGTTCTTTAACTACACAAGGAATTAATAACTTCACTGATTCAGTTGCCCAAAAGAGTTGCTTTTAATATCTGTCTGCAGAACAGAGATGAGAATTCAGACACACAGCACAGAGCTTTGTGAGTGAATGCCCATACAGAATGTAAGGAAAAACAATATTTATGCACTGCTGATACATACATGCTTACGTGAGTTCCTGCTGACAAGCAATACCGTCATAGTGATAAACGAACATGCTGTATGTTTTAATGTAGGCAGAGTCCACAAGTCTATCAGGCCTGATGGCGAGGAAAAGGCATACAGTACACACACTGTTCTCTGTGAAAACTAAACAAGTCAGTCAATGTTTTCAGTCCTGCTCTCTGTGCTGAGGATGAAGTCTGTAGTCTGTCAGAGGTCACCGTCACACACAGTAGTCATTTCCTTTTTGGTACTCAAGTACAGCATATCCTGTCTGTAATCCATTTTGTGGGTGCCATAAACAACAACCATCAGTAAATACAGTTCTTGTGTCTGGATGATTAAAGGGCTCATCCTGTAAATCAGCTCTCAGTTTAATGTGATGTTATGTGTTGTCAGTACAGTTAGTGACTGATACATGATTATGTGTTCTGTTTTGTGATGGCTTTAGCTTCTTCAGCATGTCGTGTGCATGGTGGTTATCTGTTTTCTACAGTGTCTGATTTGAATTGTAGTACATCAGTACCTGCCTTCCTCCCCCCTTTTTCCTGCAGCCCTTTTTCAGAAACATCCGAATGGAATGGTGCTGAATAATCAAGTGTATCTGTACTGTTGACCTCTGAATGTGAATGAGAACACATCTCTACTCTCAGGTTCAAGTGGGAGACAGAAAAAGGCTTTTGCTTGTTATCACCTTATCAAGGTCAGCTTATTTATAATTAATTAAAAACAAACAGTCAGTGATTGAGACTGAAGTAGAGCACATAAAGTCAGAAAATGTTAAAACATACCATTATAGAATCATATTCACTTTAGCATTTCCCCTTTTGACATGGTTTCATTGGTCTTCATTGCAAGTATCAGCAGCAAGCGATTCTTCATTGCACAGGCATGTGGAAAATGATAACAATGCAATAGTGATTGATTTCATTTAATATAGACAGAAGCTAAACCTTTTATTTATTTATTTACTTATTAGCTCAACTGATAGCATATCAGGGGCCTTAAGTTTGAGCAATCAGAAGCATATGTGGCAAATGCTAACCTGGGGTTCCTGTTTCTGGCATTTAGTTTTGCTCGCAATTGGGCCTGAAGTTGGGCCATCAAATCTATTAATAGATGGTTATCGCTCTCACTAGGCGGACGGAAAATGCACAGAGCGTTTGGATCACGAGAAAGAGGAGGATGGCTAGGTGTGGAGTGTGTTATCTTGTGCTCATGGCTATATGAATGAAAATATGGAAAATGTGTAAGTTAACCCTTCTCTCATACCATTAGTTTGTTTAGGGTCTAAGTTATTCTTCCCTTGTATAGAAGTCTGAATTTGACTGATTTCTTGTGAGGGTCTAGAATTTAGTTTAAAAGTCTGTGACTGCTTATGCTTCCTTTCTGTATTTTTTATCTTCTCTAGGTCGTTCTGTCTCTCCCTCTGTGTCTGTGTCCGTCAGAGTTGTCTGTCTGAGTCTTGTATCACCTTATGCTTAAACTCTCTCAAAGTTAGCAGAGCATCATCCCCTGGAAATCAACTATTTTTTTTTTTTAATTCTGTTTCAATTTATCCACTTATTTCCTGTTTTTTTTTATGGTATTTGGGATTAATGCCTCCTAAATACACACAAAACTACTCCCTCTCACAAATTTTGAACTTGCCTGCTCCTTTAATTGCCATAATTTATGGACTTACTTCGGTTGTACATAAAAACACTACACACGCACACAATTTCAAGTGTATGGACGCAATGCCCTGTTAGGAGACCTAGTCAGCAAGTTTCTACAGAAAGTCCTGGTGACTATACTGCGGCTTACTACTGGGGTCCTAACCCAGTCTCACTAACAGTTTTAATACACCTCAAATTATGCACCAAAACCACCCCAAAGGTAATACTCACACTCTTCAGAGTTTTCTTTTCACCGGCCTCCTTTTCATTTAACTCTTGAGGAAAGACCCAGCCCACACAATTTAAACCCAACACATGTATTTTAATTCTCTTTTCCTTCTTTTCATGCATGATATTCTTAGGTGAGGACTTCAACCTCCATTTCTCATTTCTCTTATGTCTCTTATTTCTTTTACCATTAATATAATATTTATTGACTCACTTTTAGACTAAACATCACCTACACCAGACATCGTTTTAGTTATAATCAATATGCACAATTCTATTGAAAAGGTTTGTGCTTACCTTTGAGCTTTTCAGGCGCCTGTGATGTCTGGGAAGATGAGGGTAATGTTGTGATACTCCGGACTCCTTTAACTCTTTGAGAAAACACATTTGATTCATTCTTGTTCTCAAAGCAGCTTTACTTTACCCTTCTTAAGTTCCCTTTAACTTGTAACAACTGATTTCTGCTTAATGTTCACTCAACATTGGAAGATACTGCACACTATCTTCCCATATTTTCCTTCATGGCACTCCACAATAGGTTCCTGCCGGGTACTCTCTAGCAGTAGGCCCGCTTGGTTGTTTGTTCCCCATAACCCCTTTTTTTTTTTATATATTTTACTTTAATATATATATATATATATATATATATATATATATACGATATATATATATATATATATATATATATATATATATATATATATACGCATGATATATATATATCCATCCATCCATTCTTCTTCCGCTTTATCTGGGATCGGGTCATGGGGGGGTAGCAGCTTAAGCAGGGAAACCCAGACTTCCCTCTCCCCAGCCACTTCTCGCCCAGCTCTTCTGGAGGGATCTCTGAGGCGCCTCCTAGGCCAGCCGAGAGACATAGTCTCTCCAGCGTGTCCTGGGTCGCCCCCGGGTCTCCTACCAGTGGACGTGTCTGTACACCTCACCAGGGAGGCGCCCGGGAGGCATCCTTACCAGATGCCCGAGCCACCTCATCTGGCTCCTCTCGATGTGGAGGAGCAGCGGCTCTACTTTGAGCTCCCTCCCGGATGGCCGAGCTTCACCCTATCTCTAAGGGAGAGCCCGGACACCCCGCGGAGGAAACTCATTTCGCTGCTTGTATCCGCGATCTTGTTCTTTCGGGTCACGACTCCACAGCTCGTGACCATAGGTGAGGGTAGGAACGAGATCGACTGGTAACTGAGAGCTTCGCCTGCTCAGCTCCTCTTCACCACGATCGGACCGACAGCAGCCCCCGCATCACTGCAGAAGCTGCACCGACCCGCCTGTCGATCTCTCGCCCATTTTTCCTCACTCGTGAACAAGACCCCGAGATACTTGAACTCCTCTACTTGGGGCAGGATCTTCTCCTGACCAGGAGAGAGCACTCCACCCTTTTCCGACTGGAGGACCATGGCCTCGGATTTGGAGGTGCTGACTTTCATCCCAACCGCTTCACACTCTGGCCGCGAACCGCCCAGTGAGAGCTGAAGATCACGGCCTGATGAAGCCAACAGAACCACATCATCTGCGAAAAGCAGCGACGTGATACTGAGGTCACCAAACCGACCCTCAATGCCTTGGTTGCGCTTAGAAATTCTGTCCATAAAAATTATGAACAGAATCGGTGACAAAGGGCAGCCTTGGCGGAGTCCAACCCTCACTGGAAACAAATCCGACTTACTGCCGGCAATGCGGACCAGACTCTGGCACCGGTCGCACAAGGACCGAATCGCCTGCACTCAGGGTCCGGTACCCCATACTCCCGAGCATCCCCACAGGACTCCCCTGAGGACACGGACTAACGCCTTCCAAGTCCACAAAACACATGTAGACTGGTTGGGCGAACTCCCATGCACCCTCCAGGATCCTGCTGAGGGTGTAGAGCTGGTCCACTGTTCCACGTGCCGGGACGAAACCACATTGCTCCTCCTGAATCCAAGATTCAACTTCCCGACGGACCTCCTCTCCAGAACCCTTAAATAGACTCTTACCATAGAGGCTGGGGAGTGTGATCCCCATAGTTGGAGCACACCCTCCGATCCCCTTCTTAAAGAGGGGAACCACCACCCCGGTTTGCCAATCCAAAGGTACTGTCCCCGATGTCCACGCTGATGCTGCAGAGACGTGTCAGCCACGACACTCCCACAGCATCCAGAGCCTTTAGAACTCCGGGCGGATCTCATCCACCCTGGGGCCCTGCCACCGAGGAGCTTTTTAACCACCTCGGCGACTCCAACCCCAGAGATAGGAGAGCCCGCCCCAGAGTCCCCAGTCTCTGCTTCCTCATAGGAAGGCGTGTCGGTGGGATTGAGGAGGTCCTCAAGTATTCTCCCACCAATTCACAATGTCCCGAGTTGAGGTCAGCAGCGCAGCCAGGTGGTGATCGGGTTGACAGCTCTGCCCTCTCTTCACCCGAAAGTGTCCAAGACATACGCCGCAAGTCCGTGACACAACTACAAAGTCGATCATCGAACTGCGGCCTAGGGTGTCCTAGTGCCAAGTGCACATATGGACACCTTTATGCTTGAACATGGTGTTCATGGACAATCTGTGACGCAGCACAGAAGTCCAATAACAGAGCACCACTGGGTTCCGGGTCGTGGGGCTGTTCTCTCCCAATCACACCTCTCCGGTCTCACTGTCATTGCCCACGTGAGGCATTGGAAGTCCCCCAGCAGAACGAGGGAATCTCCCAGAGGGGGCGCTCTCCAGCACCCTCCAAGGACTCCAAAAGGGTGGGTACTCTGAACTGCTGTTTGCGCATAAGCACACACAACAGTCAGGACCCGCCCCCCACCCGGCGGCGGAGGGAGGCTACCCTTCCGCCTACCGGGTAAACCCCAATGTACAGGCACCGAGCCGCGGGGCAATAAGTATGCCCACACTTGCTCGGGCGCCTCACCGCGAGCAACCTCCAGAGTGGAACAAAGTCCAACTCCCCTTTCAAGAGGATTGGTACCGAGCCCAAACTGTGTGTGGAGGTGAGTCCGACTCATATCTAGTCGGAACTTCTCCACCTCACACACCAGTTCGGCCTCTTCCCTGCCAGAGAGGTGACATTCCACGCCCCTAGAGCTAGCTTCTGTAGCCGATTGGACCGCCATGGTCCCCGCCTTCAGGCTGTTACCACTCCAACTCACAACGCACCCGACCCCTTTGGCCCCTCTCATGGGTGGTGGGCCCATGGGAAGGGTGACCAACGTTGCCTTTTCGGTTGTGCTCCGGCCGGGCCCCATGGGTGTAGGCCCGTGGTGCTTTGTGCTTGATCTTTTTCACCATAGGAGGTCTTTGAGTCATGAGCTGTTGTCTGGTCCCTCACCTAGGACCTGTCTGACTTGGGTGATCTTACTAGGGCATAAAGCCTCTGACAACATAGCTCCTAGTTTCACTGGGACACACAAACCCTCCACCACGATAAGGTGACGGTTTCAAGGAGGGGATATATATATATATATATATATATATATATATATATATATATATATATATTTTTAACTTTTCTAGAGCTCTTATCTTTACTGCTATAGCTTCTTTACCTGAGTTCCTGCCTTGGTCTGTCCCTGACAGAAACCTGTGTTCTTGTTTTGACTTCAAGTTCAAAACTCACATTTTTGCAGAAAAACTGTGTTCTTGCTTTGGCTTCAGGCCCAAAGCTCACACCTTACTGTGTTCTTGCTTTGGCTTCAGGCCAAAAGCTCACACTTTACATGCAAAACTCACAGAAATAAGAAAAATAATAAAAAGAACAAAGAAAAAAGAAACACCTGTTCTTGTTTTGTCAGCTCTCGAGTCCTGGACTGGTATTCAACACTTAATGTAGATAGACGCAATTCTATTCCACAATTATCTTAAGAGAAACAGAGGTGATTTAGTTTGTATTTTAAAATTAGTCCCACAATTACCTCTTTCTTAGGAGCAACAGTACTGGACCTCAGAATCAGGAAGAGATGATAATAAATGGAATGTAAACCATCTCACCAAATGTTGTCCTTGTGCAAATCGTAGCAGAGTCAGTCACAGGCCCCAGGACGCTGGGTCCTCGCCCCCTGGATTTCGTGGAGGCGAGAACGGGTTCGTCAACCCAGGTCAAAAATCAGCCCTCAACGACCGGGTCCGGACGGACTCGAACGATCCCAAAATTCTGACACCAAAACTGCTGCGGAAATATTCTGTCAGGGATGGTCTAATTCCACAGGGTTCTTTAACTACACAAGGAATTAATAACTTCACTGATTCAGTTGCCCAAAAGAGTTGCTTTTAATAGCTGTCTGCAGAACAGAGATGAGAATTCAGACACACAGCACAGAGCTTTGTGAGTGAATGCCCATACAGAATGTAAGGAAAAACAATATTTATGCACTGCTGATACATACATGCTTACGTGAGTTCCTGCTGACAAGCAATACCACATAGTGATAAACAAACATGCTGTATGTTTTAATGTAGGCAGAGTCCACAAGTCTATCAGGCCTGATGGCGAGGAAAAGGCATACAGCACACACACTGTTCTCTGTGAAAACTAAACAAGATAACTTCTAGCAACATCATCATGAGTTCAGACATAACAGCTTCTGACACATTCTGCCAAATTTCTGTCACAGTACTCTGTTGGTTCCTCAGGTCAGACAATTAGAGAGAACATCACTGCCTCACTTAAACATCAGTTCAGGCCACACACCAATTTCAAAACATTACCTTTGTCTGATCTCCTTTGTTCACTACACCAAACCTGCAGTATGCATATCATTGAAAGTGCAAGTCATTAACTGCCTTCTGAGCTTGTCGCAGAAGCCAGGATTGTTTTAACAGATGCAACACTTCATGACGCCAGAGGATCTGCAATGCACCTCTCATGTGTCACTCAGGATCTGATGAACCATATGAGGAAGGTTGGTTAAGAAACAGATTTGGATGAGCTACACATTGACATACATTTATTGGGTACAACCACAAATGTGTTGTATCAGTCTCTCTTCACCAGCTCAACATGATATGTACACCCTGACCATTCTGTTCCACATATATGGCCTGCACTCACCAGACACACAACAGATATCTAAATTTGGGCCCTATTTGTAAAATAATGTCAGTGTGCAGCTGATTGGTAAGCAACATCTGATCGATCTAATTTTTGTTTTTTCACCAACACTACAGTGCTACTGTTTAGGTAGGGTTTACCATCTATTGTACACATACTCAAAGAAAATCTTACTTTGAAGCACTTCAAAATCGTTTTCACTTTTGTTCTGACTTAACAAGTTGCAGCTACTACAGCCTTACAGGAAGTCTCTAAGACACTGTGGGCTGTCAGTAAATATGAATTAGGCCACATCAAAGACTTTGAACCTGTTGTCAATACTCCAAAATCAAACTTTAGCAAACACATTCACTCAGAAAAGGATTGAGGCAAGTCAGACTTTTCCTCAGCCCATCACAAAAAAATAGATGATGTTGTTTCTGTATGTGTTCTTATTGTTGACAATTCATTTCAAGCTATGCCATTCTTGAAGCTCCACTCGCTTCCTCATTCTGGCAAAGGCTTACAATCACAAGATAAGAGCACATGGACTCTTCAAGCTCAACAATCTTTCACTGAGCTGACAGCTCCACTTTGAGCCTGCCTGACCCTACCAGACCTTTCACTCAAACCGTAGATGACAAAAATACATGTATGACCTCTGTTTTGTTGCAGGATCATATACACTGATTCTAGATATGCATTTGGTGTGCATGATTTTGGTACTCTGTGGAAACAGACAACTCTTAAAATCTGAAGGAAACCCATTCTCTATCATGACAAGGTTGCAGCTCTTCCAGATGCAATGCTACTCCCAAGCTCAATTGCTGTTTCAAGCGAATGCCTTGCTCATATTAACACCTCAGATTCTCCCCAGGAAATGCAAGAGCTGATGCCAATGCAACTGCTGCATTCATCTGTTTGTTTGTTTGTTTGTTTAGACTTCAGTCTCTATTCCTACTTCTCTCAAGGCAATACAGTCCTTGCCACACCACAGGAAAGACGCTAGAAAATGCTGGCGGTGCCATGGGTAGAGAGAGAGGTGGGAGTGGTGGGGACCTGATGACGAACCCTACCTGTCTAAACATTTATTTTTCCATTTCAGAAAGTTGGACACATGGGATGGAATTATGTGTCAAAAAGGGGAATGCTGGGCACCATCACTCAACACTGGTTCACCAAAGCTTATGCGCAGAAGTTTTCGCCAATGTATGATTTAGTGCAACACAATGCAGGTAAAACCAAAACAATCACACACTCCTACACACCCACCCGCCAAACAGACCATTCGAACATTTGATGTCGGCTTGACGGTCAAAATAGGTTGAGATTTTTTCAGCAAAACACCAAAGCAGCCAAGCGGTGCAGTGCAAAAGATCCACCAAAGCAGCCAAGCTGGGTAGCAAAAGATCTGTTAACTGTCTCTAACGCGACATGAAAAATTGAGGATAAGGTCCAGAGTAAAACATCAGTCCCTTTAAAATTCTTTTTTAGCAAGACCTCATCCCTTTAGGAATGGAGTGTGATAGAAATTCTAGCAGAATGTGTCAGAAGCTGTTATGTCTGAACTCATGATGATGATGTCGCTTAGAAGTTATCTTGTTTAGTTTTCACAGAGAACAGTGTGTGTGCAGTATGCTCTTTTTCCTCACCGCACATTGGGGCTTTCTTGATAGGACTTGTGGACTCTGCCTACATTAAAACATACAGCATGTCTGCTTATCACTATGGACGGGTATTGCTTGTCAGCAGTGAACTCACGCACGTGATTTATATGTATGTACTCATGAAGTGCATAAATACTCGTTTTTTCCTGACATTCTGGTATGGTAGCATTCAGCTCACAAACGCTCTGAGCTGTGTGTCTGAATTCTCATCTCTTGTCTCTGGGTATAGACAGATAATAAAAGAGCAAACTTTCTCTGGGCAACTGAATCAGTGAAGCTTATTCTCTTGTGACTTTGTGTAGTTGGGGGAAGAATCCCTGTGGAAATTAAACATCCTGACAGAATATTTCCACAACAATTTTGGTGTCGGAATTTTTGGGGGAATCATTTGAGAGTCCGTCCGGACCCCGTGGTCGCTGAGGGGCTGATCTTTTAAACTCTGGGTTGACGTTAACCCGCTCGCGCACCACAAAATCTGAGTGATTCCAGGACCCGACGCCTCTGGGGCCTGTGGCTGCCTTTCGCGACGCATTGACTCTGCAACAAGGACCAACACCCGTGAGATGTTGACATTCCATTTATTATCATCTCCTTCCTGATTCTGGAGGTCCAGTATTGTTGCTCCTAAGAAAGAGGGTAAATTGTGGGACTAATTTTAAATACAAATTAAACTTTTCACCCTCTGTTTCCTCTTAAAATAATTGTATCTTTTAGATACAATCTAGATACTTAGATCTTGTAATGATTTCCAGGTCGTTGGACTGTCCTTTGGTCTGATATTCAAGACAGCTTCAGAGACTGTATATGATCAATACCGAGCCTCTGGGACTCAAGCAGACGGCAAAATAAGATCAGGTTTGAAGTCCTGTGAGTTTTGTGCGCAGTGATATACTCCGAGTCTGGGACTCAAGACAGTCAGGGACTGTAACGGCAAAATAAGACCAGGTTTTCTAAATGTCCTGTCCTGTGAGTTTTGTGCATTGAATTGGTAAAGTGTGAGTTTTAAGCCAGAGGCCTAAAACAAGATCACTGTTTTCTGTAAAGGACAGACTGAGTCAGGACTCAGGAAAAGGAAGCTTATAGCATTGAGATAAGAGCCTGGAAAAAAGTAAAAAAAGAAAAAAAAAAAAAAGCAACACAGCTGGCCCTGTTGTGGAGGCCATGAAGAGATAATATGGGGAAGATAGTGTGAAGTGCATCTTTCAATGTTAAGTGATCGCTTAGCAGAAATCTAGTTGTTACAACTTAAAGGGAACTTAAGAAGGGTAAAGTAAAGCTGCTTTGAGTACAAAAATGACTTCAAATATGTTTTTCCTTGAAAGGTTAAAGGAGTCCTGGGGAGTATCACAACATTACCCTCATCTAAACCCAGTCATCACAGGCGCTCCATGAAAAGCTCAAAAGGTAAGCTACCAAACCTTTTTCATAATAGAATCGTGCATATTGGGATTATAACTAAAACTGCATGTCTGGTGTAGGTGATGTTTCTTAGTCTCAAAGTGAGTCAATAAATATTATGTTAATGGTAAAAGAGAAATAAGAGAAATGAGTTAAAAGGAGGTTGAAGTCCTCATTCAAGAGTTTCATGCAACAATAAGAAAAGAAAAAAAAAAAGAGAATTAACATGTAAGTGGGTTTGAAATTGTTTGGGCTGGGTCCTTTCTTCAAGAGTTAAAAGAAAAAGAGGCCAGGTGAAGCAAAACTCTGAAGACTGAGTGTGAGTATTAGGTTTTTAGGGTGGTTTCTTTGAGCATAATTTGAGGTGTATTAACCAACTGCAGTGAGACTGGGTTAGGGACCCCCAGGTGAAGTCAGCCACAGTATAGTCACCAGGGACTTTCTGTAGAAGCTTGCTGACTAGAGGTCTCCTGACAGGGCATTGCGTCCATACACTTTGAAATTGTGTGTGTGTATAGTGTTTTTATGTACAACTGAAGTAAGTCCATAAATTATGGCAATTAAAGGAGCAAAATAAAGTTCAAAATTTGTGAGGGAGTAGTTTTGTATGTATTTAGGAGGCATTAATCATAAGAAAACAGTGAAATAAGTGGATAAATTGAAGCAAGATTTTTTTTTTTAAATGGTTGATTTCAGGTGATCATGCTCTGCTAATCCTTTGAGAGGAGTTTGAGTATTAGTTGATACAAGACTCAGACGGATGATGAATTTGATGAAAACAGACACACAGAGGGAGAGACAATGGGAACGACCCAGTGAAAAAAAAAAAAAGAAAGAAAGCATAAGCGGTCGCAGACTTTTAAACTAAATTCTAGACCCTCACAAGAAATCAGGTCGAATTCAGACTTCGATACAAGGGAAGAATAACTTTAGACCCTAAACAAAACTTTAATGGTATGGAGAGAAGGGTTAATCCTACACATTTTTCCATATGCTTCCATTCACATAGCCATGAGCACAAGATAACACACTCCACACACCTGGCCATCCTCCTCTTTCTTCGTGATCAAACGCCTGTGAATTTTTCCTCCGGGCCTCAGTGAGAACGAGTAAAAACATCAATTAATAGATTTTGATGGTCGAACCTCAGGCCCAATTGCAAGCAAAACTAGATGCCAGAAACAGGAACCACAGCTCAGCATTTGTCAGCACATATGCCCTCTTGATTGCTCTAACTTAAGGCCCTCTAGAAATGCTCTCAAGTTGAGCTAATAAATAACAATAAAATAAATAAATAAAAGTTTTAGCTGCTGTCTATATTAAATTAAAATCAATCACTATTGCATTGTTATCATTTTCTCTTACATGCCTGTGCAATGAAGAATCGCTTGCTGCTTGATACTGCAGTGAAGACTAGCTTACACATAGTCGCTGGGACATATAAGATGCTACTGAACACGCAGAATGAAGAAACTGCTTACACCTGTGATTTAGGTCTCCAGTAAAGGGGGACAAGGGACAAGTATGGTGTGGAGCTCTAGTGAAAAAGGACCCTCATTATTTTACAGTGGGAACGCTAGAAGCCTGATAGCAAAATGGTCAAGAATTTAAAGGGATTCATTAAGGGAATAAAAAAGAAACCAGATATCATGATGTATTCAAGAAACCTGGCTCAAAAACCAGCATTAGACTTTGTAATAAAAGGCTATGATAGTGTCCGTAGAGATAGAGGGGAGGGCAGTGGAGGAGGGTGTGCAACATTTGGTCAAACAAGGGATACAGTACATGAGTGATGGGAAAAGGATCAGAGCTGGAATATGTAATAATAGAAATCTGGACAAAAGAAAGAAACATTAAAATTGTTAACTCTTTTACAATCCATGCAGTAGACTGGACAATTGAGACAATGAATGAATTGGCAGCACAAATACAAGGGGGAAAGTAGTATGGTGTGGGGGACTTTAATCACCACAGTACACTGTGGGGCAGTGGGACTGATAACAATGGTGTGGTAATAGAAGAGATAATTAGAGAGTAAAAAACCTAGTGTGTTTGAAATGATGGGAGTGGAACTAGAGTTAATATCAGAATGGGGACACAGAATCCTGTAATAGATCTGACACTGGTCTCTACACTCAGTGGCAGGTATTTGTTCATGGGGGCTAACAGCTGAGACAACTGTGGGGCAGTGATCACTTTCATCCCATCATCACAGCAATAGGGAGTAACAATAGAGGAGTATGGACACTGGGGGAGAGCGAGAGGGTGGGCTTTTAGCAGTGCTGGGGGATAAAGTAGTCAAGGTGCAGCAGGCGCTGCGGGTGCTTAATGCACATTAAGGGGAAAAAGGTGATGAGGCAAAAGAAATAGTTTGCCTTCTTGCCAGCAAAGATGTGGGTTTTTCGGCACTAATGTAAGGTAAAAAGAAATGGAAAAGTGGAAAAATATGCAGAAAGTAGTTGTGTATGCTCTGAAAAGTATCAGTCACCACGCGAGGCGGCGACGCATTTAACGCGCTTCACAAAACCCACAAAGCAAAAATGAACAGAAAACATCAGCGATCAAGCCAGCATTTTCCCCCCTCTGTCAGACAGTGCCCTTTCTGTACAGTGATTTAATGATGGCTCACCAGCTTTCTCACACGCCACTTTATCAAATCAAGAATGCCTGACAAATCAAAATGACATCTGCATTCATCCAATATCTAATTTGATAAAAATACTAAATTATATTATATATAATGATTATTTCACAGGGACTAAATGTAACTGTTGCTTTGAGCAGTTAAGCCCATCCACCAGAATGATGATTGTCTTTCAGGATTTTAACTCAAGCCAACTGAACCTCCTGATGGTGAAAAATCTGCAGTCAGTACACCCTCAATGTATTTCTTGAAGCTGTCAGTGGCCTCCAGACAGAGAGAACACCTCAGGCTGGTCACTGCTGGATTTCATGGTCTGTGCCTCCCTCTGGGTGACAAATAAACAGACAGCCTAACACCTCAGAAGGGCTTTACACACCCTCCCCCTTCCCCCTGCTGCCCTGTGACAGGGGCAGATCAAACCTCACTCTCTCTCTGCCTCAAGGCACCTACTGTCATCTTCACGTTTTTTCTCATGAACTGCTTTGAGGTAATCAAACGCTGCTCGGTACAAATTCATCAAGACAACACAGGTAAAGCAAATTCACCTATTTTGGTAGAATTTGAATCAATATTTTTGGAATTATGAATGTGTTATGATAGCTTCGCAGTAAGATTGAAAAATTTAGAGTGACGGACTTCAAAATAGGGAAGTATGGTTGTAGTGTTTTCGCATACCAATCTGATGAGGTAAACGCAGAGAGTTTCAGCTCATTTGGAAGTTCTGGTGAATTTTGGGAATTTTGTTTCCAGCGCTATCTTCACGCTTTCTCTGTCAAGGCGCCAATTTCAACCTTTGATGGGCCACCCACGTTCCGCGGGCCAAGCTTTCACCAAATCGCTACAATATTGGCAGTATTTCATCATCAAGGGCTGTAGGATGATCTAGCCATGTTTGAAGACAATATGATGAACCGTCGGTAGAATTACGCTCATATGGCGTTGGAAGTGTACATCAAAGTGCTGCATAAAACGTGTCATTTCCTGTCGCCAGCGTGTAACACTGTGACTTCTAACGAAAAGTAGCCATAACAGACGTCTTCAGGGCAGGACTGTCATCATACGTACATGCTCAGCGTGCAGATCGGATCAATGTATGGCCGGAAGTTATAACAACAAATGTGTCATGGCTAACACCAAAGTTTGACACGCCCCCACGGCCACGCCTCTAAGTCTTGGGAGAGACAGGAACCACAGTGGTCAGGAACATTATTGGGATTACCAGAGAGCACAGGCAAAAAAAGTCTGCAGGGCTTATAAAATATGCAAAGAGGGGACACTGGAGGACATTCTGGAACTCTGTGGGAAGGTATGACAGAAATAGGCAAAGGTGGAGAATGATAAAAAGAATGAACAGGATTAAAGGAGACTGGGGATATCCAGTGTTGGTTGAGGGTGAGGTAATGGCAGTGAAGGACGAAGTTGTGCTGTTGAGATGCTGGGCCAAGACTTCTTTTGTTAAAATTCACAGTTCAGCAAACATCAGTGAAAAAGGGAAAGAAGGTGGGTAAAACGCCACATAGAGGCCATAGAGTTGTTACAGGACAGATGAGGACACAGATGACCCATTAAACCAACCATTTACAAAGGCAGAAGTGAACTGCAAGTAATAAAAAGAAAACTAAGGTGACAGCATCAGAAAAGGACCAGATTTGCTACACAATGTTAAAACATCTCTGTGAATCAGCCAAGGACATTTTATTAGAATTATATAAAAAGTCTGAGAAGAGGGAGAATTACTACAGAGCTGGAAGGAAGTCATTGTAGTCCCACACGCAAACCAGGAAAAGACTGTACAAAACCCAGGAATTATCGGCCACTTGCACAATCATCTAATATCTGTAAAATAATGGAGAAAATGATACATGACAGGTTAACATATTATACAGAAAGTATCTAAATATCAGAGTGGCTTTAGAGAGAGGAGAAACACCATGGATCCTGCTGTATGTCTAGAGCATGAGGTCAGAAAAGCACAGGTAAACCCAGAAAGTGTGGTAGCTGTGTTTTTGGATGTAGAGAAGGCCTATGATATGATGTGGGGAGGGACTATTAATCCTCAAACTCAGAAAATAGGTATTGAATCTGGTCAAATGTATAGATGGATATGAGATTTTAACAGGCAGATCTATCTCAGGTGAGAGTAGGGAAGAATTACTCTGGGAAATTTGTCATAGAAAATGGAACACTGCAAGGGAGCATGATTAGTTCATTATTGTTCAGCCTTATGCATAAAATGGTGTATTTACAGGTATAGAAAATGAGATGGGGGTGTCACTGTTTGCTGATGATGGGCAATTTGGAAGAGGGGGAAATAATCTGAATTCATTATAAAGAAAGTTCAGTGCCATCACTAAAATAGAGGAGAGGACAGATAAGTGGGGTTTTAAATTATCAGTCGATAAGACAATGTTTTTTACAAGGAAAAGAATTAGGAACACAATCAAATTAAAACTGTATAAACAAGAATTAGAGAGAGTGAAACACTATAAATACTTGGGGATTTGGTTTGATGAAAGAAGAATCACATGGGCTGCAGCATATTCAGAAGGTGGAGGATAAAATGTAAGAAAGTATTGAATGTGATGAGGTGTTTGGTGGGGAGGAATGGGGCAGACGAGAGTGCACTAAAGCCATATACTGTGGGCTGATACCAGATCAGTGTTGGGACTTTATGGAAGTGTGGTATATGGATCAAGCAGCACGCACATCCTCTGAAAAGACTGGACACATTCAATATCAGGGCACTGGAGATATGTACAGGAGCACTGGAAAACAACTCCAACAGCAGCACTACAGGTGGAGATGGGGAGATGCCATTAGATATGAGGAGGCTACAACTGCAACAGTTTAGCTGTAAGCTAATTTACAGGGGCACAGTCAAGAGTATCCAACACAACTCACTTTTTAAACCGTGTTGGGAAAAGTAGAAAGGATAACAAAGTTTCGCTGAATAGTTGAGCACACAGAAAGCATCAGAACTGGGAATAGCAACAAACTAAACATCAGTCTCTACAGTACTCATATCAGTTATACTCAATTCTTGGATACTCTCCAAATGCCAGCAGCTGATCTCACGTTATTAGAAAAAGAAAACAAGAATAGAGGACTCAATTACAACCCGGTAGTGTGATGTACAGATATATATTGAGGGAGGCAAATCAAACGTATGGGGAGAAGTTAATTTAACGTTGATGCCTTGAGATCCGTGATAATCGAGTGACGGGCAGGAGAACGCTGTTCAATGAAGTGAGTGTTTACTACCCGCCTAGGCTGAGTGGAGGAGGCGGAAGTCGAATGTGTTTGGTTACGGAGCGTGAGTTTAAAAACCAGCGGATACTCAGAGAGACATGGCAAACGGATCTGTAGATAGCTTAGAATTTTGGGGTTGATTTTGATCATCGTAAGTTAGGTGCGTGGATTGAGTGCGGGAGTTGTGTGGGATATCACGCCGACGCCGATAGGTCTGGTACGACGGTGTCCTCGAAGGCTCAGCTTCTTGACCGATCTGCAGGTCCCTGGTCAAAGTAAGAGAGGTGAACAAACAAACAAACAATCAACGATACAAAGATCGGCTGCTCTTAAGGCTGACTGAACTGGCAGTTGGCATAAACTGGTTTTGTGACTGGATCAGGATGGCG
>JAQQSB010001725.1:0-70816 GCA_029721515.1 Synanceia verrucosa | reverse complement strand
CCATGCAGCAGAACACAATCCCCCCAGACTTTGAGTGTGACCCCCCTTCACCTCATCTTTCACTTTGTGGGGCCCCAAAAAGGCCCAAAGTTGTGAATTCAAATGGTTGAGGTTTTTCTCTCGGGGGGAGGTTGCTCATTATTTGTTTGCACACTTTGCTGTTGTTTCCTGCAGATTACACAGCTGTCCACCACCCTTGCAACTTCCCCTTTTTATCCCCCGGGTCTTTTCTCACCCCTTAGAAGGGTTGAGCTACCCTTCATGATTATTTTGGGGCTCATGCACGTGTGGAAAACCCATGTTTCAAAAGGTATGATTGGCACTGAAACCTGTTTTCATCAAACATCGGGATCCGCCCTCCAGACCGGGAGTCCAGCATCCTGAATACTACCAATTTTTTTAAAGCTGATTCGGGAAAAAAATTACCCCTTTTTGGGCAGCGGGGGAAAAGGTCTTTTATAGCTGTTTTTGTTCCCTTTGGTTTCAGCAAATTTTCATTCATCATTACCCCCCTTTCCCTTTTTTTCTTGCCCTTTAAACCATTTTGTGGCAGCTTTTTGGACCCGGGCCACCCAACAACCAATTTATGTCGAACTTTTCCCCCTCCAGGGTCTTTTATTCTCCAATTAGCAGGTGTTTTTCCCAAAGGGGGTGGTCTTGGTTTGTTTGACTTGGGTTTTTGAATCTTTTGTTGGAAATGGAAGCTGTTCAGCCCCCTTTTGTTTTGCGGGAGTTTAGGCTCTAGTTATACTGACGGAAGGTTTTCCCCTCTGAAGCTGGTGACATTTTGTCTGGCACATGCTGCAACCCTCTAGCTGATTTTGAAGGCCACCTCCTCCGGCGCCTCAGGAATGTTGGCCCTTTTTGCTATGTGGAACTCTCCTTAATTCATCGGGGAACCTCCTCTTGAAAAAATGTCAGCAAATTCAGCTCTGGGGATCCACCACCAATCTTAATACTACTACTGGTCCAGGCCCGATTTACCCACACGGGTTTGGGGGTGGGGGGCTGGTATCCAAAATTTTCGATAGCCCCCAGGACGGTTTTGGTGTCCACCAGGTGGAGCCAACGCCCATACATCCCCCCGCATTTTTAAAGTGCTACCTGAGCCTGGCTTAAGACTGCACCGCAAAGCTCAGCCTTGATAGCATCTCCTTTTTGATTCAACAAACCGCACCTTGGTCCCTTGTTTGGGGCTCCACCCAAAAGCATCACAGCTCCATAGGTCTATCACTTAACCTGACAAGGTGATTCCCCCCGGGGCTCCTCCCCGTTTGGGGGGTGTGAAGCGCGTGGGAAAATCTGCCCAAGCCCACTTTTCATGCACTGTGGCTATGTTCTCCTGTATTTCAATTCTGGGCAACAGTAACACAGAAACTCTCTTCTATTTTGGACTGCAGGATCCCACAATCTCCAAACTTATGCTTAATTGGCGATTTTACCACAGCGACAGTACCAGTCATTCACCTTCAACCCACGCTTGTAGCTCTCGCCATCGCTAAGAAGTCCATCTTGGTTAATTGGAAGGATAAGAGAGCAATCAACATTACCCACTGGCTAAACCTCCTCTTTGAGCATATCTCACTTGAGAAAATATCTGCTTCCCGAAAGAACCAATTGACATCTTTTACAGAAAAATGGTCTCCATTTATTAGAGCTCTCAATATAAATCTATAGTCTATTTTTTTTTTTTTTTTTTTTTTTTTAAACATTGTCCTACATTTTTTGGCAGAAGAAAAATCTCTATTTATTAGAGCTCTTAATATAACTTCATAGTCTGCTCTTGTCTGTTAGCATATGCCGACCCCCCTCATAAATTTGAGCTGTTCCAGAAAATATTCATTCTCTCTGTGCCTTTGTTCTGATCCCTAACTTGTCTCCTCTTCTCTTATATTGCAGTTGAGTAACCATCTCTTCATTAAGGAATGATGGATCCAAGGAATCCAAAGGCTGGGTGCTGTCACAAGGGGATTACTTTTCCTCTTGTCCCTGGTGTTCGGCTACGATTCTGAGTGGCCTGCCCGGCTGTGGCCACTCCCCCCGGGGGTGGATGTGTCCGATGTCTCTCCTTTTGGGCCCTATGGCTTCTGGGCCTTCGCTGTTTTCCGGGGTCCGGGGGGGGGGTGGTTGCCCCTATCTCCTTGTGACGGTCTGGCTGGCTCTGGGGGTGTGGGGCAGGAGGGTGCTTCCCGGTTCCTTTCCTGCCCGCGTCCCCTCCTCTCTCCTCTCCTGCCTGCCTGCTCCTCCTCCCCCCTCTCCCGTCCCCGGGGTGTCTGGGGGTCCTCGTCGCTGGTGGGGTTGGCTTGGGGGCCGGGGGCTCTCTTCTGGGGGGGGGGGGGGTTGGGGGGTGTGGGTGCGGGTGCGGGTGCGTGGGTGCGTGCGTGGGTGCGTGGGTGCTCTGGCCCGCGCGTGCTCAGGCAATCGCCTGGGCCCGCATATCACCACTGGAGTTCCAAGCTCAGCTTGCTCGATCCTCGATCCGGGTCCGACGCGTTCCTGGGCTGTGATGGGGCCAAGCCGGATGGGGGCTTGCTCCGTCCCCAGCGGAGCTTGTCTCCTCGTGCGGGGGGGGTGGTGGGGCGGATCAGTGTTACGGTGGGTCGGGGGGGGGGCCTCCCCTCGCACACAAGGGGGCATCCCGGGGCTTGGGGGGGAGCGATCTGGGTCCGCCGGGGGGGGGATTGTTTGCCGGGCGGCGCTGGCATGCGCATCTGGCTCCCGGCTGGTGAAGTGCGTATCGATCCTTTTCGGCTGTGCTGGTTGGTCGCTGCATCTCTAATTCTGCATGGCTGCTGGGGCCCTGCTCTGAGGCTGCAGCTTTCAGGGTCATGGTGTTGGTGGGGCCTGCTGGTTTGTGTGGGATTTCCCTGGCCCCTGGCCTCTTGATCCTGTGGGGCCCAGTGCTTCAGGAGCTATGCCCATCTCGTCTACTCCCCTTGCGGCTCTGTTCCCATGGGCCGGGTCCACACCAGACTGCCTCTTAATGTGCACTTCACATCTTGCACCTCACTATACATAGTCACATTTAGGCACATATAGGGACTCAACACATAGGGCTTTGAAGACAGGTGGGGGTGAGGACGGTGGGAGATTTGATGGTGCGAATTGCAGTGCTCCAGGGCACTGTAGTCTTCCCCCTCCCACCCACTTGCCCCCTGCTCTTCAATTTTAATACAGTAAACACACTCACGCTTTTGGGGGTTTGGGGTGGCTTGGGGATTCGGATTAGGGTTGGCTGCAGGTACCCTTATCCTGCAGCCCTCTGTTCTTCCCCTGCAGCCTCTCCTGCCCTTCCAACTTTTAATGCACCACATTACACACAGGGTAGCACGAACCACGTTTTGGGTGATAGGCTTCCCTGCCTGGAACCGGGAAGCCCATAAATAGGTTGGGATCACTAAATTAAATTAATGGCCATTCTGGTGGGACCTGCTCCCTCGAATCTCGGGCCTGCGAGGGGGAGGTTGGGGCCTGGGGGTCCCCTTGCAGCTATGGTGGGCCCCTGATGCTGTGGCCTCAGTGGCGGTGCCACGGCAGCTGTGTTTTGGGGATGTGGCGGCTGGTCAGTATGGTCGGGGCTGGTGGTGGGCTCTTTGCTGGCCGGGGTTGGGTGAGTGGGTCGGCGCGCGGCGTTGCTGCTCCCTGATTGGTGGATTCGGCCTGCTCTCGCCCGTGCTCTCGGTTGTCTCTGTGTGTGGGGTGGGGCTCCTGTCGGATTCATGGTGGCGCTGGTCCGTCCCCCGCTTTTCCTCTCCCTTTCTCCTCGCCACACTGGCCCCATGGTTTGCGTTCGGGCCCGGCCGTCGCTTTCTGGATGCCGCCCGGTGATGGCCTGCTGCGTGCGGGCCTGGTGCTCCTCGCTCTCGTCCCCCTCCCTCGGGAGGAGCGCTCGGTTCGCGGGTCTTGCCTCATGGGCGGCGGTGGCCTCCTGTCTCCCGGGTGTTGGGGTGGCTGGGGGTGGGCGGGGGTGGGGTTGGGGATGGGGGTGGATGGTGGGGTGGTTGGGGTTGGGTGGGCCTCGTGTCGCTGGCCCCTTGGACCTGTCCTGGCCTCCTGGGAGGTGGTGGTTTCTTTCTCCTCCTGGTCGCTGATCTGGCGTGGTTCTCGTGGCCCGGTGGCTCTCTGGGTTTGGCATCGCCGATGCTCCCACTTCCCGGGTTGTTGTGGACACTTGGCCGATCTGGCCATGAGGGGTCGTGGTAGACGCTCTGGGTTTCGGTGTTCTACACACATGCATGTTTTCTCCAGACCTTATTAACTCCTCCCGAGTCACATTGATAAGTACTGATGTGAACTGCTAGTATGTGCCAAATCATTCGTCCGACTTCTCACTTCTCACATCTCAAGGTCATGTTTTCTCCACATACTTCTTTCATTTGTGTTCTTGGTAGCCTACTTTATACGGTTAGGTCCTCCACTACTCTGGTGTTCAATACTGTTGGGTGTTGGGTTGAAGGTGTTAGGAATGACACAGTAGCTTACACGTTTTTTTTATTCCAATAGAACTGCCTGTCTGTAAACTTCCTTTTTTGTTTTGTCTTATCTCCCTGTCTGTCATTTATTTCCCCCTCTTATCACCCAGGTGTAGCACGTCCCTCTCTGGCTTATAACAGGAAATTCCAATAAATAAAGTAAGATTAGATTCCAGGGAGGGCCGGTGATGGTCACATACACGCACCAAATATTAATTGCTTTTGCTGCAAGACTAAAATATGCATAATCTCATAAAAGGTCGACACTCTTTTGTGGTGTTGAACAATGAGAACAATGCAGACAAAGTGAAGAAAAAAAAAAAAAAAGAAAAGAAAGAGGAAGAGGAGTTTTAAAGATTGAAAGCAATCGATGTTGTTCTCTTCTATCTCCCTCACAAATAATTAAATCATAAAATAGTATTTTCCCCTGCTTTTATCTGCGATATTAAGGCGAATTGCTTCACTTTCCGAGGGGGTGCATTTCATGGCACGGCTGCACAACACGCATCATGACGGAGAAGTGCGAGGGCTCGAGAGGTCTCCGTAGCTACGAAGTCGGATGATGGATTACGCAGACGGAGAAGTATATTCCAGCCTTAACATGATAGATAGGCCCTGTTGAGATGTGAAAGGTCATGCTTGTGCTATTTTATGACTTGTTTTAAGCATAGACATGTTTACTAGTTATGGTTTGTTATTTTTCAGATATTTTTACTAGTTATGGTTTGTTTTAATTATACGCACACGTTATGATGTATTCAGTCATATACAGTTTTACTAGTTGTGAGGTTTACTATTTTATTCTGTTAAATATGTTGAAATGCTTTATTATGCATAATGAAGAGTGTAAAAGTAGTTTCATGGTTTTCAGACAAAGAACAGAGATTCACAGAGTACAGGAATGTGTCCTTATCTCTTTGGCTGGAGATGGGCACACAATAACACTTTGGAGGTCCAGTGTGCCACCTTGGGACGCCCTTTTGCACCAAATATCAACCAATGAAGAGAAGAACTGATGACATCCAACACCCCGAAGACCTGAAGACTACGCCTAGTTAGAAAGTGAAACTTGTAAAAGCTATAAAAGGATTGGACTTAGCCTTGTGCGAGGTTCCTGGACCGCCCAAGGCCTCAGGACCCAGATCTGTCCCAACATTCTTTGTCTCACTCATTAAATAGAGGTTTTAACTGAGAATCATTTCGACCTCCTTGTCATCGCTTCCTCTCATCTAAGACCACGCAGGAAAGCAGGTGAAAGGTATATTAAGTTGTTTTGGGAGTCAGACACTTGTTACTGGTTTAATACTGCTTATATTAGGGGAAGCTGGTTGCGAGGTACCTTTCAAATAGTGAAGAACCGGAAGAAACTAGAACAAGTATCATTTGCCCAGAGAGGTAAAGTACGGGAAGAGACTAGTACAAGTATCATTTGCCCTGTGGTAAAGTACAGGAAGATTCTAGGGCAAGTACCATTCACATTTGAAGTAAGGGAAAGTGATCACAAGTGCCCTGAGATAAACCACCTGCTTTTTCCTAATAGCCACTGGCTAAACATGACAACTACTTGGTTATTTCGTTTAATCTATAAGTATTTCTCCTAAACATCATATTATTCCTTCACTTAGCCTGCTTAGCTGTAATGATCAGACTGTGTCTATTGTTAAATATCTGACTGATGACTATGTCTAAGGGAAAAAAAGACCAGACACACATAGTATGATTTGGTTTATCAATTCAAGAGTTGTCTTCTCTTTAAAAAAAAAAAAGGATTCAGACTTTAGCAATATAAAAATAACTTAATAGAATAATATGCAAAAGTGAAAGTGAAAGCAATAATGTGGATCTTGAATATGATGGTAAAAATGTACATGTTGTATCAGACAATCTATGAATATATTTGGTTACTTCTTACACTACAGCATATAATACATTCTGAATGTTTGTATTCAAATCCTAGCGAACGATGCGAATGGGCGGGGCTTGTGTTCATTGATGTCACTTGTGACGTCACAATCCTCCTGAACCGAGGTTATGAAAGGAGGCAGTTTGCAGAGGTTAGTCACTCCCGGTCCTCAAACCAATGAGGAGTACTGGGGAGCTCTGACCTTTGGTCGTGGAGCTGCTGGAGATCAGTGGGTAGCCTTTTATGCTACTTGGGTTCATCTCCTGGAGATCAGTGGGTAGCTTTTTGTGCTACCCGAGTTTATCTCCTTGAGATGTCCTAAGCCACGCAAGTCTCCAGCCTGTTTCCTCCCAGGTCGGAGCTCTCCGGTGCTTCGCAGAAGAAGAAGAAGAAGAATTCCTTTCTTCTTACATTTTTTCACTCTGTTAGTATATATATATATTTTTCAATTGCACATTGCACACACAAGTCATGAAACAAACACATGCATTAGAGGAGAGGTGTCAGAGTGAGGGGGCTGCCCCTTATCCAGGCGCCCCGAGCAGTTGGGGGTTTGGTGCCTTGCTCAAGGGCACCTCGGCAGTGCCCAGGAGAAGGAACTGGCACCTCTCCAGCTACCAGTCCACTCTCCACATTTTGGTCCGACCTGGACTTGAACTGGCGACCCTCCAATTCCCAGCCCAAGTCACTACAGACTGAGCTGTAGTGTAGAGGACAAGCCCTCGGAGGAGGGCTTGTCCTCTACCTGCTTTTCTATGTCAAACAGAAAACATCAGATTATTCCAGCATATGTCACAGCTCAGTGACTGTCTCCAGTTGTGTAAAGTCAATAACAACATTTGTGTAACTGTAGTATTTATTACTTAAATGGACTGTAGCCTGCTGGTGACTTTCTGGACTAAATAGGGCTGCTTTTCTGGGCTGGTGAAAACTACTGGTAATACAATATGCTAGGATATACATGATTTAAAAGTTGAGTATTTGTTCTGCTAATTCTAAGCACACTTTATCCTGTCTTGTTTGACTGAACTGATCAGATCAATGAATGTGTTTGATAAGGTGCAGGAAATAAACACAACTGCACTGTAATTCTCTGACTTTAGGAATGCCTACTACAATATATAAAAAACTGGATAAAATTTTATTCAACTTCATATGGAGAAATAAATGTCATTATCTAAAAAAAGAGGTACTATCTAACACGAGACAAAATGGGGGTTTGGAGGTCCTAAGTATTGAAACATTAAATAATACTTTTAAAATTAAATGGCTGATGAAATTGATGAAGGAGGAAGATAATATTTGGAACGCTTTCCCAAAATGTATTTTTAATTCAATTGAAGGACTTAAATTCCTATTGAAATGTGATTATAATCCGGATAAATTACCTGTGAAATTAGCAAATTTCCACAAGCAAGCTCTGCTGGCATGGAAAATGGTGTACAAACATAATTTTTCACCGACCAATTATTACCTTTGGAATAACAGGAGTATTCAGTATAAAAACAGATCTTTGTATGACAAAATCTGGGTCAATAATGGGATTATTTTAGTCTCACAACTCATGAAGACTGATGGGCAACTCTTGTTAATTTATTGACAAATTTGGTATTGCAGTTACACCTAAAGAATATGATATAATCTTTAATGCTATTCCAAGGAATGTACGACAGCTTCTTGTGGGCTCTAGATCCCAGATCCACATGACAACTTCTATAAACAGTATTTCTCTGGAAAATATTGATGTCACAAAAAACAATAGTTCAAATAAATACATTAGAAATCTTTTGGTAAACATAACTGTTCCTTCTGCTAAAGTTTTTTGGTCGTCTCTTTATAATGATATAGACTAGAAGAAAAATTGTAAGAACTTGGCAAAAACACAGGAAGAAAAGAACCCAAATGCTCGACTCAAAGCAAAGTAACAACAAAGGCTTTATTAACAAAACAGAAAACAACAGTACAGGGAGAGATTGACACTCTAACCTGGCTACCTGGAAATACAAAGAAAACAAGCAACACGGCTATCAAAATTACAAAATAAACAACAGAGCAAGCTATGAAAATTACAACTGAAAATACCCTGCCACTGGCTACTCTTGCTACTCAAACTGCAGGGGAAAAAGAACTATGACGCTCACAAATGGTGAGGAAAATGGCAAAAATACTAACAAAAAGCGCCACAAACGTGTGAGGGAGAATCTAAGTAAATAGCACACTAAACACGGAGAACTGACTACACTGACAGACGAACACGAGGGAGACAATCACAAAAACGAAGCAACAGCTCGATGAACAGACAACACTCTGACAAAGGAATGGGAAACCTGACAAGAAGCGATGACGTGGACAAAGGCTGGTAGACTTGGTTCACAGACACAAGACGTACTGGCACAAAACAAAGGGAGACAGACATATTTACACTGGGTAATGGGGAACAGCTGGAAACAATCAGGGGCAGGGCTGACAATCACCACATGCGGGAAACACAGGGTAGGAAGAGTGACCATCGGGCTGACCCTTTCTAGTTTGACTCTGCTGACATGGAATGTGGGGTAAACTTTGAGGGAGCAGGGGAGGTGCAGATGAACGGATGCAGGGTTCACCACCTTGGTGATGGGGTATGGTCCAATGAATCTGGGTGCCAACTTCTTCGAGACTTCACGCAGGGGGAGGTCACGGGTGGAAAGCCATACTCTCTGTCCACTCTGGTAGACTGGCGCTGGTCTTCTCCGGCAGTCCGCCGTCTTCTTCATCCCCACCACGCTGCAATGCAACACTCTGCGAGTAGCTTCCCACACCCGGTGAGCCCGTTGGACCAGGGCTAGCGCTGACGGGACCGAAACCTCTTTCTCCAGGTCAGGAAAGGCTGGTGGCTGGTAACCATACACACAGTGAAAAGGGGATATCTTGGTGGCAGCCGAGGGCAGGGAGTTATATGCGTACTCAACCCAGGGAAGAAGCTTGCTCCAAGAGGCGGGATTCTGGGTAATAAGGCAGCGCAGGCAGGTCCCCAGTACTTGATTCAGCCGTTCAGTTTGTCCATTAGACTGAGGGTGATAGCCCGAAGAAAGGCTCACAGAGGCTCCGATAAGGCTGCACAACTCTCTCCAAAACCTTGACACAAACTGAGGTCCTCTGTCGGAGACAATGTCTGTGAGGAAACCATGAATACTAAAAACTCAACTAAACATAACTTCTGCCGACACTTTAGCTGACGGCAACATGGGCATGACAAAGAAATGTGTCATTTTAGACAACCTGTCCACCACTGTGAGAACGGGCGGTGTTCCCGTTGGAGCAAGGTAGCCCTGTGACGAAGTCCAGAGCGATTGCAGTCCATGGACGACTGGGCACGGGCTGGAGGAGACCTGCTGGTTTCTGGGCTGCAGACTTATTACGGGCACACACGGAACACGCCTCCACGTATTCCCTGACGATCTTCTCCATAGATGGCCACCAGAACTGCTGGCGAATGAAAACAGAGTCCTTTTAACACCAGGATGGCAAGTGAGGCGAGATGTATGGGCCCAATGTACCACCTGCGACCGCAGCCCCTCAGGCACAAACAGCTTATTGGGAGGACAGCCCTCTGGTGGTGGGTTTTCCCCATTGGCTTGTTTCACCTCATTTACTATTGGCCAAGATACTGCTCCTACCACACAGTTGCGTGACAGGATGGGTTCAGGTGTCTTGGCAACAGGCTCGGTTGAACAGCCGTGGAGAGGGCGCCAGGCTTGACGCTTTGACTCCCGGGCCTGTAAGAGAGGGAAAAATTGAACCGATTAAAAACAAGGACCACCTGGCTTGGCGTGAATTTAGTCTCTTGGCCTGTCGAATATACTCCAGATTCTTGTGGTCTGTCCACACCAAAAAGGGCTGCTGGGCCCTCCAGCCAATGACGCCACTCTTCTAGCGCCACCTTCACCGCCAGCAGCTCTCTGTTGCCCACGCCGTAGTTTCTCTCAGCCTGTGATAGTTTCTTGGACAACAATGCACAGGAGTGCATCTTGCCGCCTGTCGCTGATCTTTGGGATAGCACCGCTCTATCCCCACATCTGAAGCATCCACCTCCACCACAAACTGTCTGGTCAGGTTAGGCTCAGAGAGAATGGGGCTGACGTGAATCGTGCCTTGAGCTGCCGAAACGCAGTGTCCGCTACCGGGGTCCACTGGAAGGAAGACTGAGGAGAGGTTAATGTATGCAGAGAAGCCGCGATGGTGCTATAGTTCCGAATGAACCGACGACAGAAGTTAGCAAATCCTAAGAATTGCTGAACCTTCTTCCGGTTATTCGGAACGGGCCACTCTGCAACAGCCTTTACTTTAGCCGGATCCATCTGTATCGACCCAGGGGCTATGTTGAAGCCCAGGAAAGATACTGATTCGGCATGAAATTCACACTTCTCCGCCTTAACATACAAATGATTCGCTAACAACTTATGCAGCACCTGGCGCACGTGTTGCACATGAGTTTCAAGGTCCCAGGAAAAAATTTGAATATCATCAATGTACACATACACAAATCTGTTCAGGTACTCTCTTAAAACATCGTTCACCAAGTTCTGAAAAACCCCTGGGGCGTTGGAAAGTCCAAAAGGCATCACCAAGTATTCATAATGTCCGGACGGGGTATTAAATCCCGTTTTTCACTCATCCCCCTCCCTTATGCGTATGAGATGGTAAGCGTTGCGCAGATCTAGCTTGGTGAAAAACTTAGCACCTCGCAGCTGTTCAAAAGCATCTGACATGAGAGGGAGGGGGTACCTGTTCTTAATGGTTATTTCATTGAGAGGAGCATAGTCAATGCAGGGCCTGAGAGATCCATCCTTCTTACTCACGAAGAAGAAGCCCGCTCCCAGTGGGGAGGAGGACGGCCTGATGATGCCTGCCTGTAGAGAGGTCTGTATGTAATTGTTCATTGCCTCACTTTCCGCGCCGGAGATGGAATACAGCCTCCCCTTGGGCAAGGCCGCCCCGTCGTAGCTCAATGGCACAGTCATAGGGCCTGTGGGGAGGCAAAGAAGTGGCCTTCGCCTTACTAAAGGCCTGGCCAAGGTCGTGATAGCATAGTGGCACAGCAGATAGATCAACATTGTCATCTATGGAAACTGTTTCAGGTGAGGACGACACTGACCCAGACTCCGCCCCAACACTGCCCGCTAGGACTCTCCTGCCACTGCTTAAACAATGTTTCTCACATTCCTTACACCACCCCCTTACCAGCCCCGATTTCCAGTCAATAGCCGGATTATGTCTGCACAACCACGGGAAACCCAACACTATGGCCTGGTTCTCTGAGTTGAATACATGAAATCTTAACTGTTCCTTGTGGTTACCACTCATTAGCGCACTGGTTCCGTGACATGGGTTATCTTAAATAATTTATTCCCATTCAAAGCATTAGCCTCTAAAGGACGTGACAAAGTCTCAGTTTTCAGACCCAACTCCCGAACCACCCCCCAGTCCATTAGACTCTTGTCTGCCTCTGAGTCAATGAGCACCCCTTGAGTCAACACCTGGTTCCCCACTGAACACGATACCTGTGTCAACTGGCGAGGAGATCCTTCCGTGGGGCCTGACCGGTGGTCGGACCGCTTCTACTTGCAGAAGAAGCGGAACCCTTGGCCGGACAGTCGCTGAGACGATGTCCGGCTGCCCGCAATAAAAACACAGGCCCTGCTGGAGGCGCCGCTGTCGCTCCTCAGGGGTGAGTCGGGCCCGACCAACCTGCATGGGCTCCGCCTGGAGATCCGGGACGACGGGCGCCCACTCCCGCTGAATACCGCTGGTCCTGCCTCTCGTCCGCTGCTGGTCCCTGGTGATCCACGCCCCGGTAACGACGGTCCCGTATCCAGTTGTCTGTACGGATGGCCGCCTCGATCACCGCCTCGAGGTCGTCCGGCAGCTCCTGGGGTCCCAGCTGGTCGTGAACCTGGTCGCTGAGTCCCTCCAAAAAGCGCCTACCAGGGCTGGCTCCCCCAGCCACTGTCCCTAGCTAGTGGATCTAAACTGAATGGCATAGTCCGCAACTGTCCTGTTGCCTTGGCGTGAGTCTCTTAAGTGCTCGAGCTGCCTGCCTACCCGGTCGGGTATGGTCAAAAACCCTGCGCAGTTCTGCAATAAACTGCTCTGGTGATGAGCAGAGCGCTGAGTCCCGAGCCCACTCCGCTGGTGGCCCAAGCTGCCGCTCTTCCTGTCAGGTGGGATGTTATGAATGCAACTCGCGACTGGGGAGTAGGAAAGGCATCTGGGTTCACCTTGAAATGCAAGTCATATTGAACCAAGAATGGTCTACATAGTTCAGACTCACCGGAGAACTTCTCCGGAGGTGCCAAGCGAGGCGGTGTTTGAACAACCACTGCAGCGGAAGCAGCAGGTAGGCTTTGGCTGGGGGTAGCAGGAGGCAGGGGAGCTGATGGCTGAGAGTGCAGATAATTAAGTAGATCACGCATACTGTGAACTAGCGCGTCTACCTGGGCCGACATGGAGTGTCTCAATTCCTCTTGACGTGAGGACAAAGTAGCTACATTACGGCCCAACGTAGCAGCCTGCTCCTCCTGCTGAGTGAGTCTGTCATCATGGAACACGACTAGGTCTCTGAGCTGACTGGAGTCGGCTGGGTTCTATCCTGGCCAGTACGCTCTGTTAGAATTTGGCAAAAACACAGGAAGAAAAGAACCCAAATGCTCGACTCAAAGCAAAGTAACAACAAAGGCTTTATTAAAGCAGAAAACAACAGTACAGGGAGGGACTGACACTCTAACCTGGCTACCTGGAAATACAACGAAAACAAGCATCACGGCTATCAAAATTACAAAATAAACAACAGAGCAAGCTATGAACATTACAACTGAAAATACCCTGCCACTGGCTACTCTTGCTACTCAAACTGCCGGGGAAAAAGAGAACTAAGATGCTCACAAATGGTGAGGAAAAATGGCAAAAATACTAACAAAAAGCGCTCACAAATGTGTGAGGGAGAATCTAAGCAAATAGCACACTAAACACAGAGAACTGACTACACTGACAGACAAACACGAGGGAGACAATCACAAAAACGAAGCAACAGCTCGATGAACAGACAACACTCTGACAAAGGAATGGGAAACCTGACAAGAAGCGATGACGTGGACAAAGGCTGGTAGACTTGCCTCACGGACACAAGACGTAATGGCACAAAACAAAGGGAGACAGACATATATACACTAGGTAATGGGGAACAGCTGGAAACAATCAGGGGCGGGGCTGACAATCACCACCGGGAAACACAGGGCAGGAAGAGTGAAGCTGAAACACAAGGGAAGACAATTAATTTCAAAATAAAACAGGAACTGACAAGACCAAATGACAAGACTGAAATAATAAACACACTTAACTTGACAGATATGACAAAAATGGGCTGGTCAGTAGTAAATTTTGTCTAAACAATAAGATTAAGGAAATATCTTTCAAAATTATACACAGAACATATCCAGCCAAAAAAACCTTTAGAAATATTGAATATTCCTGTGATTTCTGTGGCTTGAGTGAAGAATCTGTTTCACATTTATTTTATCACTGTTTGTATTCACAAATGTTTTGGTTAAATGTACAGACTTTTATCGAAGGAAGAACTGGACACTCACTGCAGCTGCAGGAGAGGGACATTTTTCTTTACTTTGATGACAGCAGGATGGAAAAGGACTTGTTTTTTTGTGGAAAAATTCCACATTCATAAAAGAAAATGGTCTAACAACAAACCCAACTTCACTCTGTTTTTGCAGGAACTTTATCAGTACAGCACCATTACAGACAGCATTGAAAACCTTATAAGGCATTAAAAACAAATTTGATTTTGGAAAAAACTTTAGTTAATTAATATGCTTTTTTGAATTTTTTATTTATTTATCAGTTATTTCTTTTTTTCTGTGTATATATGAATATATGTATGGATATAATGTTTATATATATCTATATGTATAGATGTAAGTGTAGTGGCTACTTGTCTTTAATCAAAAATAAATAATCAAAAGTCAAAAGAATAAAGAAATAAAACAAAATCAAATAAATCAAAGGACCACTAAGGTACCCAGGGGATTAATTTACGCAGGTGAAAAGGAAAGCCATTGTCCAGGCAAAAGATTTCTGCGGTTTATTTCCCATTTTTAAGCAAACAACAAAGAACAATGGTCTCTGCTGCCTCTCTTGCCTGGTTAAAAACCATAGCCCTTCCCGGTGCCCAGCTCACCTCTCCCTGCCTACCCCTACATATAGATTCACCCAGTGCACACCTGGCTACCCGGTACTTTCAAAATAAAGGCATTAATCACTCAAATGAACTAAAATAATTATACTAATTCTATAATGAAACTAAAGGTGTACACTTCAAAACCCCCCAAAAAATAACTAAGTGTTTAACTATTGAATATCACAAAATAACAAATAGCTCCAACACACCGGCCCCCAATTGTGAAAAATATAAACTCACAATTACTTTTATTCTGTAAGGGAGCTATTCTTTCTTCTCATCTCAACTATACTATGTAGAATCTTCTGTCTTCTTCCAGATGGCTGTTAGGAAAAAACAAAGACAGAGGGAGGACAGAACAGAATGTGAGAGAGAAAGAATGAATTAATGTCTTTGATCCTAGACTGTGGCCTCCATGAGCAGGCAGATCTTCATTATGGGCCTCTCCAGGACACTGCTCTTAGTTTGGAGACACACAGAACGGACCAAACCTTTAGAATCAGACTTCATCCAAGATCCTCTTGGAGCTGTAGCATCAGCAATAATGACAATGTCTCCTGGAGAGAAGCTTCTTCTTGACCTTGTCCACTTTTGCCTTTCCTGCATTACAAGCAAGTATTCAGATATCCATCTTTTCCAAAAGAGTTGTGCAATATACTGTACTTGCTTCCATCTTCTCCTGGCGTACAGGTCACTCTGCTTAAAGATTCCTGGTGGAAAGATGGGTTTTCCTTTTAACAAAAGAATATGATTTGGTGTCAGGGCCTCAAGGTCGTTGGGGTCATCCGAAACCTTTGTAATGGGTCTGTCGTTCAGTATTGCCTCAATTTCACAAAACAACGTTTGCAGGCCCTCATCATCCAATACCTGCTGTCCAAGCACAGAGGAGAGTATACCTTTTACTGAACGAATCAGACGCTCCCAAACGCCACCTTGATGTGAGGCTGCTGGCACGTTAAAGCTCCACTTAATCCCATCGTGAATCAAGGCACCTTGGATTCTCTCATTATTTAAACCAGCAAGGTTTAGCTTTAACTCCTTGTTTGCTCCAGTGAAATTTGTTCCATTGTCAGACCTCAAACTTGACACTGGACCTGCAGATAAATCTTCTCACTGCATTAATGCAAGAGTCTGTATCAAGGGAGTGTGCCACCTCCAGGTGCACTGCACGACTGGTCAGACAAGTGAAAAGCACTCCATACCTTTTAAGAAAGCTTCTTCCTCTCTTCACCTCTAGGGGACCAAAATAATCAACTCCCACATCTGTGAAAGGAGCCTTGTCAGGCATGACCCTCTCCTCAGGCAAGTCTGCCATCTTCTGCTCTCCAAGTTTTCCTCTATAGCGTCTACATACAGTGCATTCTGTGATTGTTTTTCTCACAGCAGAGTTGGCATTGATTATCCAATATCTCTGTCGAAGCCTGTGCAACATGTGGTTTCTACCAGCGTGTCCTAGTTGTTGATGGATGTGACGTAAAATACGCTGGGAAACATGCAGATCTTTTGAAAGAATGACAGGATGTTTGGTCTCTGATGGTAAGGCCGATTTGTGCAAGTGACCACCAACTCTGAGAATGCCATCCTCTGGTATGGGATCCAGCTTGTACAGTGGGCTGTCCTTGGAAAGTTTATCTGAGCCGTGTTTCAATGAAGCAATTTCGCTTTTGAACCTATGTTTCTGAACAAAACGAAGTATTGCCTTTTCTGCCTCATCACAACACTGTGGAGTCAAGATTTTCCCTCCAAGTATGGCTTTGAAGCTCCGAAGTTTCTGTTCGACAGAACCTTTAGCTCCTGTGTCCTTGTCACTCTCAGTGGCTTGAAGTTCTTTTCTCTTTTGGCTCAGAAGCAAAAGAATTCTTCTAAGCTCAAGGAACCAGGCAACAGATGTTTTAAGTTTCCACCATGATGAGAAGTAGCTGATGAGATGGTCTGTGGGATCTTCTGAGTGCTTGTTGATGGCATACACTGCTGATTTTCTTTTTACCTCTGGATCATCAGCAGGAATCATAGCTGGCTCAATGTCAGCTATAGGCCACTCCCTAGATGAGAAACAGAGGAACTCTGGGCCTTTAATCCATCTTCCATTTGCGAGAAATTCCTCAGCTTTCAATCCACGAGATGCTTCATCAGCAGGATTCAGCTTGGTGCCCACATACCTCCACTGCGCAACATCTGTAGCTTCTCTAATAATGGAGACTGTGTTGGCAACAAAGGTATGGAAACGTCTGGTTTCATTACAGATGTACTTGAGGACAGTTGTGCTATCAGTCCAAAACACTGACCTCTCCACCTGCCACTGAAGTTCCTTCTGAAGCATCGCATCCACTCTGACGGCAAGAACTGCTGCTGTGAGCTCCAGACGAGGAATGGTGGTTTGCTTCAGAGGGGCAACCCTGGCCTTTCCCACAAGAAATGAAACATGCACATTATCACCATCTTCCAGTCTCAGATAAGACACGGTGCCATGACCAACTTCACTGGCATCAGAAAAATGATGAATTTGTGCTGTCACAGGTGTTCCAAAACGCTGAGGTTTTATGCAGCGATCCACCTTGAATCCACACATCCTTTGGAGGTCATTCAACCAATCAGTCCATTGCTTGGAAAACGATGGGGAAATTTGTTCATCCCACTTCAGGCTTCTTCTGCAGAGCTCCTGCAACATTAACCTGGCTGACATGGTGAAGGGAGCCAAAAATCCTAATGGATCATACAGTAAGCTAACCACAGACAAGATGCCTCTCCTGGTCTGTGGTCGTTCTTGCACTGAGGTTCTGAACATGAACGTATCAGATTCAACACACCATTGCAGTCCAAGCGCTCTTTCCATAGGAAGCTGGTCTGTGTCCAAATCCAACTCTTTCATTTCTGTTGCTCTGATGTCACCTGGGATAGACATCAACACAGAACGGCTGTTTGTAACCCATTTTGGAGACTGAATCCACCTTTGTGACAGAGTGCAGTCAAGTCCTTTACCATTTGAATTGCATCTTCCTCCGAGGCTGTAGACTTCAGGCAGTCGTCTACATAAAAATTATGGTTGACTGTGCTGATTACTTCAGGAGGAAAATCAGATGCACTGTCCTCTGCAGTTCTCCTCAAGGCATAATTTGCGCAACTGGGGAAGATACAGCTCCAAACAAATGTACCCTCATTCGGTATTCTGCTGGTTCATGGTCAGTGTTGCCCTGGGGCCACCAAAGAAATCGGAGGAAATTCACATATTTGTCGGGTACCCGCACCTGATGAAACATGGCATGGATGTCCGCCATGACTGCAACAGGTTCCTTCCTGAACCGAATGAGGACCCCGATAAGAGTGTTGGTGAGATCAGGGCCCTGCAACAGCTGTTGGTTCAGTGATGTTCCTTTATATACGGCCCCACAGTCAAACACAACTCTCAGTTTTCCTTTGGTAGGGTGATGTACTCCATGATGGGGAATGTACCATACTTTTCCATCATCCTGTCCCAGCTGATCTATGGGTACCATTTCAGCATAGCCTTGAACCAACATGTCACTGAGAAATGAAGTATACTCCTCATTGTAGTTGACATTTCTCTCAAATTTCCTCTTCAGGCCTTGAAGCCGCTGCTCTGCCACACAGCGGTTATTTGGCAAGACAGGATCTTTTTCTCTGAAAGGTAAGTCAATACAGTAATGTCCATCTTTCAGTTCTGTTGTAGTTTGAACAGTCTTCATGAATTTAATGTCCTCTTTGGACATTTCCAATTGCCCCAATGATGTTCTCTCATTAAAATCATGATTATATTGACTGATGAGAATCTCTTCCAGATGTTCCACAGAGATGCGATTGGCCGTGACCACAGAGCAACCAGTCTTGACTCTGTTGACATCTCCACCACGCAGCGGTCCATTAATTACCCAGCCGACTCTTGTTCGGACTGCATATGGTCCCTCATTTTGGCTGTTTATCAGCTCCCAGGGCTCCATTACCTTTGGTGCATCTGTACCAATGAGTAAATCCACCTCTGTGTCCACATCATGAAGCTTTATGTTGCTCAGATGTGACCACTTTGCAACATCCTCTTGCTGTGGGATGTTCAATCGTGACACTGGCATAGTCTTTTGAGTCAGAACATTAGGTAACTTGATAAAAATCATCCATTTCCATGCCAGACACTTCCAAACCAGACAATACAGTAGTACTCACAATCTTCCTCTGACCCATAGTTCTCAACAAAATGTTGGCTGGTTTGCCACTTAGGCCAAGTCTCTTTGCCAGACTGACGGTACAGAATGTACCTGAACTCCCAGGATCCAGGAATGCGTATGTTTGCACAACTTTAATACTCATCGGGCATTTAACCTGGACTGCAACAATGGAGAAGACAGCATGATCTTCATCACCGGTCCCTATATGACCACATGTCTGAGATGATTCATGAGAAACGCTCGGTGGAGGGCTCACAGATTGCTGTGCATCTTTAAAGGATGAACTTTTATACTTTTCCTGAATATGAAGGACTGATGGATGCTTCTGATAACACACACTACAAACCAAACGACTCCTGCAGTCTTTACTTGTATGGCCAACCTTCAAACAAATTCCATTTTCCTTTATGAAATTTATCTTGTCGCGATGCATCTTTGACTTGAAGTGTGAGCATTTATCAAAGCATTTACTTTGCAAAGTAAACAACATTTGAATTCACTTTGGACAGAAGAGGACTTGATGTTTTTCTCTGTGTAGATTTTTCCTCCATCTTTTACTGCAGTGACACTGGTAGCAAAAGTGCCTCCATTTCTTCTTTGTTTTCTGTGACTAGCATTGGAAACTTTACTGCGGCTGGCAGATTGCAGATCTTGAATATTACCAAAAAGTGGGTCAGAGGCTATTCTGACTTGTCTCTCAACAAAGGTCACAAGGTCAGTGAACACTGCTCTACATCCATTTTGCTCCTGCAGATCACATGCAACACTTTGCCACTTTTGCCGTAGCTTGTAGGGAAGTTTCATCACAATATTTCTCAGATTTGAGGGCACATCCAACTCTTTCATATACATGATTTGCTGTGTTAAATTGCAACAGCCTCGAAGAAACAGAGAAAATGATTGCAGTGCTTGGACATACTCTGCTTTAATGGAGGGCAGTTATGAATCCTGTCCATGTAAGCAGAAGCAATTTTATATTTGTTGCCAAAATGTTCATCAAGAAGGGATTTAGCTCTTTGGTATCCCATGTTAGGTGGTAAATGCTGGCAGCTCTTTACAAGGTCTCTTGGCTACCCCCTGGTGTACTGTTCCAAAATGTCAAGCAATCACTGAAGTTGTTGGTTTTTCTTTCTACACAGTTTTCAAAAGTTCTCATAAAGGACTGAAACTGAAGAGGGTCACCATCAAACACAGGAATATTTCTCATTGGCAGAGCGGATGCTTGATTTTGCTGAACCAACAATTCAGTGATGTTATTCTGGCGTTGCATGATGTTCACAATATCATTGCAGGTGATGTTGTTATTGGCTAGATTCAGCGTATCATGAACCACTTGTGCTTTGTGTTCTTGAATTTGGCTTGTCCCTGGGCTGCTGTCAGTTTGTGTCACTACTGCTCGTTTAGGTCTGACAATATAGGATTCACATCCCGTTGACTGAGCATCATAAACCATCCGTGTTGCACTCACTTGGGTATTAGTTATTCATGGTGTAATATCAGTTTGTGTCATTGGCACTTGTTTAGGCCTGACAGTGACAGCATGAACACCATGATGAGATCTACGCTGAGACTTATTTGCATCATCCCTTTCTGGAACAAAATCATCAACATGAGGATTCAGGTGGCTTGTTACATGTGCCTCATTCTGCTTCCTTTCAAGATATGAGTTCATTCCATCAGATCCTTTAGAACCACACTTTGAGTTGATTTCCAGCACGTGAAGTTTTGCATTGGCTGCAGCCAGCTCAGTTTCCAAGGCCAACCGCTCCTTTTACTTTCTGAGTTCCTCCTCTTTGGCTTCCCACAAGTGTTTCCTTTTTAATGCAGCCATGCGCTCCATTAGTGCTGCCTTATCAGCTTCTGCTTTTATTCTTGCAGATAAAGTGGATGAGGCTTTGGATAACTGTGAATGTGCTCTGGAATCATACTCCTTTTGACATAAAATATTTGAAGCACTGTCTTCAGGATTAATCTCATTAGAAACCACACTTAGATGATCAGGATTTTCCATATCATTGTCATTTGATTGCACATATGGGTGACCAGCATCAGATAACCAACTCTTTACATTTGCAATGAAATCAGAAAACATGATCCTTTTTGCTTGAAAATATGTATTTTGCCGTTCAACTTCATCTTCTGGCAAATTCATATTTAGGATGGCTTCATGTCATTTGCGTCCTCGTAACACTTGACAAATTTATTCAGCTCAGACTGCACAGAGTTTACATTGTCAGCGGATTCCATCAAAACATGCATTTGTTCCATGTTCCTCTTTGCTTGTTTGCATTTTAATGACCTCTTTTCTTGGCACGTAGTGACATAAAATGCCAAGCCCTTTGATGTAAACTTGATATTCCGCTTGGAAAGCGCGGACATAGTGTCACTCTTCACAACTGATGCAACTTCAGACATGTTTCCTTTATATTAAGCACTTTTCAGTATCCTTTAATTCCCATTCTTTATTTGCAACAATTAGGGAATGCAGGGAAAACGCCGTTACACAGACACGGCTCCGCATCAGATATTTTATGAATGAAATAAAGTGTGGCTGGCCGGAGGCGTAATGCGCAACCACAAGCGCGTATAATCCATAATGTATCGTCAAACTTCCCAATATTCATCCAGTGAAACAATAACTCAAAACACTCCAATAGTTAAGCCGTTTTGCTTTACAGCCTTCAAGCAAATAGGTTTCACATACCGATGCTGTTGGGTCGTTTTGCGATGTAGGCCACACACTCTCCAAACGCCACGTCTTTGTCCATCAATCCTCGAACATGAGCGCTCCCAGCTTCCAGAAAGTCCATCCACAGGAACGTTAACTTTAGGGTGGTTTTTTACTTTATGTAGTGGCTACTTGTCTTTAATCAAAAATAAATAATCAAAAGTCAAAAGAATAAAGAAATAAAACGAAATCAAATAAATCAAAGGACCACTAAGGCACCCAGGGGATTAATTTACACAGGTGAAAAGGAAAGCCATTGTCCAGGCAAAAGATTTCTGCGGTTTATTTCCCATTTTTAAGCAAACAACAAAGAACAATGGTCTCTGCTGCCTCTCTTGCCTGGTTAAAAACCATAGCCCTTCCCGGTGCCCAGCTCACCTCTCCCTGCCTACCCCTACATATAGATTCACCCAGTGCACACCTGGCTACCCGGTACTTTCAAAATAAAGGCATTAATCACTCAAATGAACTAAAATAATTATACTAATTCTATAATGAAACTAAAGGTGTACACTTCAAAACCCCCCAAAAAATAACTAAGTGTTTAACTATTGAATATCACAAAATAACAAATAGCTCCAACACACCGGCCCCCAATTGTGAAAAATATAAACTCACAATTACTTTTATTCTGTAAGGGAGCTATTCTTTCTTCTCATCTCAACTATACTATGTAGAATCTTCTGTCTTCTTCCAGATGGCTGTTAGGAAAAAACAAAGACAGAGGGAGGACAGAACAGAATGTGAGAGAGAAAGAATGAATTAATGTCTTTGATCCTAGACTGTGGCCTCCATGAGCAGGCAGATCTTCATTATGGGCCTCTCCAGGACACTGCTCTTAGTTTGGAGACACACAGAACGGACCAAACCTTTAGAATCAGACTTCATCCAAGATCCTCTTGGAGCTGTAGCATCAGCAATAATGACAATGTCTCCTGGAGAGAAGCTTCTTCTTGACCTTGTCCACTTTTGCCTTTCCTGCATTACAAGCAAGTATTCAGATATCCATCTTTTCCAAAAGAGTTGTGCAATATACTGTACTTGCTTCCATCTTCTCCTGGCGTACAGGTCACTCTGCTTAAAGATTCCTGGTGGAAAGATGGGTTTTCCTTTTAACAAAAGAATATGATTTGGTGTCAGGGCCTCAAGGTCGTTGGGGTCATCCGAAACCTTTGTAATGGGTCTGTCGTTCAGTATTGCCTCAATTTCACAAAACAACGTTTGCAGGCCCTCATCATCCAATACCTGCTGTCCAAGCACAGAGGAGAGTATACCTTTTACTGAACGAATCAGACGCGCTCCCAAACGCCACCTTGATGTGAGGCTGCTGGCACGTTAAAGCTCCACTTAATCCCATCGTGAATCAAGGCACCTTGGATTCTCTCATTATTTAAACCAGCAAGGTTTAGCTTTAACTCCTTGTTTGCTCCAGTGAAATTTGTTCCATTGTCAGACCTCAAACTTGACACTGGACCTGCAGATAAATCTTCTCACTGCATTAATGCAAGAGTCTGTATCAAGGGAGTGTGCCACCTCCAGGTGCACTGCACGACTGGTCAGACAAGTGAAAAGCACTCCATACCTTTTAAGAAAGCTTCTTCCTCTCTTCACCTCTAGGGGACCAAAATAATCAACTCCCACATCTGTGAAAGGAGCCTTGTCAGGCATGACCCTCTCCTCAGGCAAGTCTGCCATCTTCTGCTCTCCAAGTTTTCCTCTATAGCGTCTACATACAGTGCATTCTGTGATTGTTTTTCTCACAGCAGAGTTGGCATTGATTATCCAATATCTCTGTCGAAGCCTGTGCAACATGTGGTTTCTACCAGCGTGTCCTAGTTGTTGATGGATGTGACGTAAAATACGCTGGGAAACATGCAGATCTTTTGAAAGAATGACAGGATGTTTGGTCTCTGATGGTAAGGCCGATTTGTGCAAGTGACCACCAACTCTGAGAATGCCATCCTCTGGTATGGGATCCAGCTTGTACAGTGGGCTGTCCTTGGAAAGTTTATCTGAGCCGTGTTTCAATGAAGCAATTTCGCTTTTGAACCTATGTTTCTGAACAAAACGAAGTATTGCCTTTTCTGCCTCATCACAACACTGTGGAGTCAAGATTTTCCCTCCAAGTATGGCTTTGAAGCTCCGAAGTTTCTGTTCGACAGAACCTTTAGCTCCTGTGTCCTTGTCACTCTCAGTGGCTTGAAGTTCTTTTCTCTTTTGGCTCAGAAGCAAAAGAATTCTTCTAAGCTCAAGGAACCAGGCAACAGATGTTTTAAGTTTCCACCATGATGAGAAGTAGCTGATGAGATGGTCTGTGGGATCTTCTGAGTGCTTGTTGATGGCATACACTGCTGATTTTCTTTTTACCTCTGGATCATCAGCAGGAATCATAGCTGGCTCAATGTCAGCTATAGGCCACTCCCTAGATGAGAAACAGAGGAACTCTGGGCCTTTAATCCATCTTCCATTTGCGAGAAATTCCTCAGCTTTCAATCCACGAGATGCTTCATCAGCAGGATTCAGCTTGGTGCCCACATACCTCCACTGCGCAACATCTGTAGCTTCTCTAATAATGGAGACTGTGTTGGCAACAAAGATATGGAAACGTCTGGTTTCATTACAGATGTACTTGAGGACAGTTGTGCTATCAGTCCAAAACACTGACCTCTCCACCTGCCACTGAAGTTCCTTCTGAAGCATCGCATCCACTCTGACGGCAAGAACTGCTGCTGTGAGCTCCAGACGAGGAATGGTGGTTTGCTTCAGAGGGGCAACCCTGGCCTTTCCCACAAGAAATGAAACATGCACATTATCACCATCTTCCAGTCTCAGATAAGACACGGTGCCATGACCAACTTCACTGGCATCAGAAAAATGATGAATTTGTGCTGTCACAGGTGTTCCAAAACGCTGAGGTTTTATGCAGCGATCCACCTTGAATCCACACATCCTTTGGAGGTCATTCAACCAATCAGTCCATTGCTTGGAAAACGATGGGGAAATTTGTTCATCCCACTTCAGGCTTCTTCTGCAGAGCTCCTGCAACATTAACCTGGCTGACATGGTGAAGGGAGCCAAAAATCCTAATGGATCATACAGTAAGCTAACCACAGACAAGATGCCTCTCCTGGTCTGTGGTCGTTCTTGCACTGAGGTTCTGAACATGAACGTATCAGATTCAACACACCATTGCAGTCCAAGCGCTCTTTCCATAGGAAGCTGGTCTGTGTCCAAATCCAACTCTTTCATTTCTGTTGCTCTGATGTCACCTGGGATAGACATCAACACAGAACGGCTGTTTGTAACCCATTTTGGAGACTGAATCCACCTTTGTGACAGAGTGCAGTCAAGTCCTTTACCATTTGAATTGCATCTTCCTCCGAGGCTGTAGACTTCAGGCAGTCGTCTACATAAAAATTATGGTTGACTGTGCTGATTACTTCAGGAGGAAAATCAGATGCACTGTCCTCTGCAGTTCTCCTCAAGGCATAATTTGCGCAACTGGGGAAGATACAGCTCCAAACAAATGTACCCTCATTCGGTATTCTGCTGGTTCATGGTCAGTGTTGCCCTGGGGCCACCAAAGAAATCGGAGGAAATTCACATATTTGTCGGGTACCCGCACCTGATGAAACATGGCATGGATGTCCGCCATGACTGCAACAGGTTCCTTCCTGAACCGAATGAGGACCCGATAAGAGTGTTGGTGAGATCAGGGCCCTGCAACAGCTGTTGGTTCAGTGATGTTCCTTTATATACGGCCCCACAGTCAAACACAACTCTCAGTTTTCCTTTGGTAGGGTGATGTACTCCATGATGGGGAATGTACCATACTTTTCCATCATCCTGTCCCAGCTGATCTATGGGTACCATTTCAGCATAGCCTTGAACCAACATGTCACTGAGAAATGAAGTATACTCCTCATTGTAGTTGACATTTCTCTCAAATTTCCTCTTCAGGCCTTGAAGCCGCTGCTCTGCCACACAGCGGTTATTTGGCAAGACAGGATCTTTTTCTCTGAAAGGTAAGTCAATACAGTAATGTCCATCTTTCAGTTCTGTTGTAGTTTGAACAGTCTTCATGAATTTAATGTCCTCTTTGGACATTTCCAATTGCCCCAATGATGTTCTCTCATTAAAATCATGATTATATTGACTGATGAGAATCTCTTCCAGATGTTCCACAGAGATGCGATTGGCCGTGACCACAGAGCAACCAGTCTTGACTCTGTTGACATCTCCACCACGCAGCGGTCCATTAATTACCCAGCCGACTCTTGTTCGGACTGCATATGGTCCCTCATTTTGGCTGTTTATCAGCTCCCAGGGCTCCATTACCTTTGGTGCATCTGTACCAATGAGTAAATCCACCTCTGTGTCCACATCATGAAGCTTTATGTTGCTCAGATGTGACCACTTTGCAACATCCTCTTGCTGTGGGATGTTCAATCGTGACACTGGCATAGTCTTTTGAGTCAGAACATTAGGTAACTTGATAAAAATCATCCATTTCCATGTCAGACACTTCCAAACCAGACAATACAGTAGTACTCACAATCTTCCTCTGACCCATAGTTCTCAACAAAATGTTGGCTGGTTTGCCACTTAGGCCAAGTCTCTTTGCCAGACTGACGGTACAGAATGTACCTGAACTCCCAGGATCCAGGAATGCGTATGTTTGCACAACTTTAATACTCATCGGGCATTTACCCTGGACTGCAACAATGGAGAAGACAGCATGATCTTCATCACCGGTCCCTATATGACCACATGTCTGAGATGATTCATGAGAAACGCTCGGTGGAGGGCTCACAGATTGCTGTGCATCTTTAAAGGATGAACTTTTATACTTTTCCTGAATATGAAGGACTGATGGATGCTTCTGATAACACACACTACAAACCAAACGACTCCTGCAGTCTTTACTTGTATGGCCAACCTTCAAACAAATTCCATTTTCCTTTATGAAATTTATCTTGTCGCGATGCATCTTTGACTTGAAGTGTGAGCATTTATCAAAGCATTTACTTTGCAAAGTAAACAACATTTGAATTCACTTTGGACAGAAGAGGACTTGATGTTTTTCTCTGTGTAGATTTTTCCTCCATCTTTTACTGCAGTGACACTGGTAGCAAAAGTGCCTCCATTTCTTCTTTGTTTTCTGTGACTAGCATTGGAAACTTTACTGCGGCTGGCAGATTGCAGATCTTGAATATTACCAAAAAGTGGGTCAGAGGCTATTCTGACTTGTCTCTCAACAAAGGTCACAAGGTCAGTGAACACTGCTCTACATCCATTTTGCTCCTGCAGATCACATGCAACACTTTGCCACTTTTGCCGTAGCTTGTAGGGAAGTTTCATCACAATATTTCTCAGATTTGAGGGCACATCCAACTCTTTCATATACATGATTTGCTGTGTTAAATTGCAACAGCCTCGAAGAAACAGAGAAAATGATTGCAGTGCTTGGACATACTCTGCTTTAATGGAGGGCAGTTATGAATCCTGTCCATGTAAGCAGAAGCAATTTTATATTTGTTGCCAAAATGTTCATCAAGAAGGGATTTAGCTCTTTGGTATCCCATGTTAGGTGGTAAATGCTGGCAGCTCTTTACAAGGTCTCTTGGCTACCCCCTGGTGTACTGTTCCAAAAATGTCAAGCAATCACTGAAGTTGTTGGTTTTTCTTTCTACACAGTTTTCAAAAGTTCTCATAAAGGACTGAAACTGAAGAGGGTCACCATCAAACACAGGAATATTTCTCATTGGCAGAGCGGATGCTTGATTTTGCTGAACCAACAATTCAGTGATGTTATTCTGGCGTTGCATGATGTTCACAATATCATTGCAGGTGATGTTGTTATTGGCTAGATTCAGCGTATCATGAACCACTTGTGCTTTGTGTTCTTGAATTTGGCTTGTCCCTGGGCTGCTGTCAGTTTGTGTCACTACTGCTCGTTTAGGTCTGACAATATAGGATTCACATCCCGTTGACTGAGCATCATAAACCATCCGTGTTGCACTCACTTGGGTATTAGTTATTCATGGTGTAATATCAGTTTGTGTCATTGGCACTTGTTTAGGCCTGACAGTGACAGCATGAACACCATGATGAGATCTACGCTGAGACTTATTTGCATCATCCCTTTCTGGAACAAAATCATCAACATGAGGATTCAGGTGGCTTGTTACATGTGCCTCATTCTGCTTCCTTTCAAGATATGAGTTCATTCCATCAGATCCTTTAGAACCACACTTTGAGTTGATTTCCAGCACGTGAAGTTTTGCATTGGCTGCAGCCAGCTCAGTTTCCAAGGCCAACCGCTCCTTTTACTTTCTGAGTTCCTCCTCTTTGGCTTCCCACAAGTGTTTCCTTTTAATGCAGCCATGCGCTCCATTAGTGCTGCCTTATCAGCTTCTGCTTTTATTCTTGCAGATAAAGTGGATGAGGCTTTGGATAACTGTGAATGTGCTCTGGAATCATACTCCTTTTGACATAAAATATTTGAAGCACTGTCTTCAGGATTAATCTCATTAGAAACCACACTTAGATGATCAGGATTTTCCATATCATTGTCATTTGATTGCACATATGGGTGACCAGCATCAGATAACCAACTCTTTACATTTGCAATGAAATCAGAAAACATGATCCTTTTTGCTTGAAAATATGTATTTTGCCGTTCAACTTCATCTTCTGGCAAATTCATATTTAGGATGGCTTCATGTCATTTGCGTCCTCGTAACACTTGACAAATTTATTCAGCTCAGACTGCACAGAGTTTACATTGTCAGCGGATTCCATCAAAACATGCATTTGTTCCATGTTCCTCTTTGCTTGTTTGCATTTTAATGACCTCTTTTCTTGGCACGTAGTGACATAAAATGCCAAGCCCTTTGATGTAAACTTGATATTCCGCTTGGAAAGCGCGGACATAGTGTCACTCTTCACAACTGATGCAACTTCAGACATGTTTCCTTTATATTAAGCACTTTTCAGTATCCTTTAATTCCCATTCTTTATTTGCAACAATTAGGGAATGCAGGGAAAACGCTCGTTACACAGACACGGCTCCGCATCAGATATTTTATGAATGAAATAAAGTGTGGCTGGCCGGAGGCGTAATGCGCAACCACAAGCGCGTATAATCCATACGTATCGTCAAACTTCCCAATATTCATCCAGTGAAACAATAACTCAAAACACTCCAATAGTTAAGCCGTTTTGCTTTACAGCCTTCAAGCAAATAGGTTTCACATACCGATGCTGTTGGGTCGTTTTGCGATGTAGGCCACACACTCTCCAAACGCCACGTCTTTGTCCATCAATCCTCGAACATGAGCGCTCCCAGCTTCCAGAAAGTCCATCCACAGGAACGTTAACTTTAGGGTGGTTTTTTACTTTATGTAGTGGCTACTTGTCTTTAATCAAAAATAAATAATCAAAAGTCAAAAGAATAAAGAAATAAAACGAAATCAAATAAATCAAAGGACCACTAAGGCACCCAGGGGATTAATTTACACAGGTGAAAAGGAAAGCCATTGTCCAGGCAAAGTCAGATTTCTGCGGTTTATTTCCCATTTTTAAGCAAACAGCAAAGAACAATGGCCTCTGCTGCCTCTCTTGCCTGGTTAAAAACCATAGCCCTTCCCGGTGCCCAGCTCACCTATCCCTGCCTACTCCTACATATAGATTCACCCAGTGCACACCTGGCTACCCGGTACTTTCAAAATAAAGGCATTAATCACTCAAATGAACTAAAATAATTATACTAATTCTATAATGAAACTAAAGGTGTACACTTCAAAACCCCCCAAAAAATAACTAAATGTTTAACTATTGAATATCACAAAATAACAAATAGCTCCAACAGTAAGTGTATACATATGTGTATATGTTTTTTTACATATACTCTTAATATGATTATATATAAGTTTTGTATTTCTTACCCCTAGTTAAACAGTTTTGTTATGTATATATTTGTTAATAAAGTATGAAATAAACACAACTGCCTCCATATGAGCAACCCGCTCTATGTAAAGACAGATAACTGATTCTTCACCCAGGAGGATAAGTCAGATTGTTGGCATATGTTATTTTACGCCAATGAGGATCTATTTATGAATGAAGACGTTGATTTGAGGTAATAAAATACTTAAAAATTACATAGTGTCCCTTTAAAATAAAGAGACACAACGTTATGCATTGTTTCAAATTGAGTTGTTGAAACCAGAAGAATAGAATGATCTTTATTGTCATTAAGAAACTGAACAACGAAATTGTAGAGCTTCTCCCTTTTCAGTGTACAAGAATAAATAAAATAGGAATTAATTATGAAAAAGAAGTAAATAAATCTTTGACTGTAAATACAAAATAAGTATAATGGATTTATATACAAATGTGATTATGGATTTACAACAAGGATAAATACTGAACATATAAACAGGAAATGTATTGTATGTATGTATTGCAGCAGATGTTAAGACTATGTACAAGACAGCACGATCTGATATCACCTAGTAATTAACAGTCCTGGACAACTGAGACAATAGTCCTGGAGCACTAACCCTAAGCTTTACCCTGACTCTAAAAACTTTGACATTTGTCCAGGACTGTTAAGTACTTGGTGATATCAGATCATCCATTAATCTGTTGGTCCACTGTGGATCAGTGTTGGAGCCTGTTCAGACCAGTAGGGGGCAGTAGTGCAGCGTTTGTAACTGTAAACACTGTTAAACAGCTTTTTGCAAACTCACTCCAAAACACACACGTGATTACAGTGCAGTTGTATTTATTTCATACTTTATTAACAAATATATACATAACAAAACTGTTTAGCCAGGGGTAAGAAATACAAAACTTATATATAATCATATTAAGAGTATATGTAAAAAATCATATACACATATATATACACTTACATATAGACATATATAAACATTATATCCATACATATATTCATATATACACAGAAAAAAGAAATAACTGATCAATAAATAAAATATTCAAAAAAGCATATTAATTAACTACAAACTTTTCCAAAATAAAATTTGTTTTTAATGCCTTATAAGGTTTTCAATGCTGTAATGGTGCTGTACTGATAAAGTTCCTGCAAAAACAGAGTGAAGTTGGGTTTGTTGTTAGACCATTTTCTTTTATGAATGTGGAATTTTTCCACAATAAAAACAAGTCCTTTTCCATCCTGCTGTCATCAAAGTAAAGAAAAATGTCCCTCTCCTGCAGCTGCAGTGAGTGTCCGGTTCTTCCTTGGATAAAAGTCTGTACATTTAACCAAAACATTTGTGAATACAAACAGTGATAAAATAAATGTGAAACAGATTCTTCACTCAAGCCACAGAAATCACAGGAATATTCAATATCAATGTTAAATCTTTCTAAAGGTTTTTTTGGCTGGATATGTTCTGTGTATAATTTTGAAAGATATTTCCTTAATCTTATTGTTTAGACAAAATTCACTACTGACCAGCCCATTTTTCTTCCAGTCTATATCATTATAAAGAGACGACCAAAAAACTTTAGCAGAAGGAACAGTTATGTTTACCAAAAGATTTCTAATGTATTTATTTGAACTATTGTTTTTGTGACATCAATATTTTCCAGAGAAATACTGTTTATAGAAGTTGTCATGTGGATCTGGGATCTAGAGCCCACAAGAAGCTGTGGTACATTCCTTGGAATAGCATTAAAGATTATATCATATTCTTTTGGTGTAACTGCAATACCAAATTTGTCAATAAATTCTTCATATAACAACAGTTGCCCATCAGTCTTCATGAGTTGTGAGACTAAAATAATCCCATTATTGACCCAGATTTTGTCATATAAATATCTGTTTTTATACTGAATACTCCTGTTATTCCAAAGGTAATAATTATGTTTGTACACCATTTTCCATGCCAGCTTGATTGTGGAAATTTGCTAATTTCACAGGTAATTTATCTGGATTATAATCACATTTCAATAGGAATTTAAGTCCTCCAATTGAATTAAAAATATATTTTGGGAAAGCGTTCCAAATATTATCTTCCTCCTTCATCAATTTCGTCAGCCATTTAATTTTAAAAGTATTATTTAATGTTTCAAAACTTAGGACCTCCAAACCCCCATTTGTCTCGTGTTAGATAGTACCTCTTTTTTTAGATAATGACATTTATTTCTCCATATGAAGTTGAATAAAATTTTATCCAGTTTTTTATATATTGTAGTAGGCATTCCTAAAGTCAGAGAATTACAGTGCAGTTGTGTTTATTTCCTGCACCTTATCAAACACATTCATTGATCTGATCAGTTCAGTCAAACAAGACAGGATAAAGTGTGCTTAGAATTAGCAGAACAAATACTCAACTTTTAAATGATATCCTAGCATATTGTATTATCAGTAGTTTTCACCAGCCCAGAAAAGCAGCCCTATTTAGTCCAGAAAGTCACCAGCAGGCTACAGTCCATTTAAGTAATAAATACTACAGTTACACAAATGTTGTTATTTACTTTACACAACTGGAGACAGTCACTGAGCTGTGACATATGCTGGAATAATCTGATGTTTTCTGTTTGACATAGAAAAGCAGGTAGAGGACAAGCCCTCCTCCGAGGGCTTGTCCTCTACCCCTCCCAGCCTCTAACGAAGCACCGGAGAGCTCCGACCTGGGAGGAAACAGGCTGGAGACTTGCGTGGCTTGGGACATCTCAAGGAGATAAACTCGGGTAGCACAAAAAGCTACCCACTGATGTCCAGGAGATGAACCCAAGTAGCATAAAAGGCTACCCACTGATCTCCAGCAGCTCCACGACCAAAGGTCAGAGCTCCCCAGTACTCCTCATTGGTTTGAGGACCGGGAGTGACTAACCTCTGCAAACTGCCTCCTTTCACAACCTCGGTTCAGGAGGATTGTGACGTCACAAGTGACATCAATGTACACAAGCCCCGCCCATTCGCATCGTTGGCTAGGATTTGAATACAAACATTCAGAATGTATTATGCTATAGTGTAAGAAGTAACCAAATATATTCATAGATTGTCTGATACAACATGTACATTTTTACCATCATATTCAAGATCCACATTATTGCTTTCACTTTCACTTTTGCATATTATTCTATTAAGTTATTTTTATATTGCTGAAGTCTGAATCCTTTTTTTTTTTTTTTTAAAGAGAAGACAACTCTTGAATTGATAAACCAAATCATACTACATGTGTCTGGTCTTTTTTTCCCTTAGACATAGTCATCAGTCACATATTTAACAATAGACACAGTCTGATCAGTACAGCTAAGCAGGCTAAGTGAAGGGTTAAAATGATGTTTAGGAGAAATATTTATAGATTAAACTAAATAACCAAGTAGTTGTCATGTTTAGCCAGTGGCTCAATAAGTAGCCTAATCGTAGGCTACATGGTGACTGCTATCAGAGAAGGTAAGGTAAACGTGGCTCCACTGATTAGGTGATTTAGGCATATTTATCTGTCTTCTCCAAACGATGAAAGTGACATATTTGTAAAAGTGTTTCTAGTTTAGCAAAGGATGAGAAATATTTTATCATTCACAGTTTAAGATGATAATGTAGTGGCCATTTGTCCAAAAAAAAAAAAAAATATACAAATTAAACTTTAGACCAAACATAATCAAAAGGCCACTGATGCACCATGGGGATGTGGTTTAACACAGGCAAAAGAAGATGAATGTCCATACTAGATCTTGCATTTTGTTGCATTTTATTTACAAATTAATGAACAAACAAAAGAACAAAGGAAATCATGACTGCGGTGCCTCCTTTGCACTGGTAAAAAACCATAGGCCCACCCAGGTGCATGCTGGTCCACAAGGTGCCTACCTACTCAAATAACCTCAGGTGCCCCAATTACCAAGAAATAAAGCAAATTATTAACTGTGCAAATCTAAATAGCTTAAACAAATAACAAAAACTATTATCAAAATATTATTATTAGTATTTTAAGTAAGTAACATTTAAATCAAACAAAGTTACTCATAATTAGCAACTCAATTTAGGACTAAAACTAAAAACAAAGACTAACTTTATAAATAGCTCCACAGATAATGAGCGATTTGTTGCAACATGCCATCTTCGTTCCATTGAAAGACATTGCTGAACGCTCTGACTTATGTCTTAAAGATGGCGCCCATGATTTGAGTTGTTGTAACTCTCTCTTTATCTGACTGATCTCTTTTTGGTTTTGTCCTTTACCTTCAGTTTACACAGCAGTGACTTATTCCTTTCATCTTAAAGGAAAATACAAAAACAAATAATATTGGAACATTGTGCTAATATGTAATCCCTAAAACGTAGAACATTATGAAGTAATTACATTAAATATGAACAGAGCAGATCCATGGACAGAAACACCTGTCAGGATTATACAGTACAGTTCTGCAGCACCTGAGTGATTATCACAAGAGGATAACCTTGATATTTCTAAGATTATTAAAAGCAGTTTGAGCTTAGGTACCCTGATGTTTAATGTATGTCTCACTCTAGATTATGCAGTTTGTTCGCAGTGAAAAAACAAATCAAACATGAAGGAACTTCAGCCAGGATGCTGACATGTTTCAGAGCAGTGCTGTGGCAGGAGTGAAGAGCTCCTAACACCTGATGAGAGTGTCTTTAGAATACTGTAAATACTGAATTAAATCTTTGTGTCAGACTCAGTGCTGTGAGGAGGAGCATAACTCCCTGCAGGTCACTACCTGCTACTACAGTCACCATCTGCTCACTGTGCACATCTGAAAAATAAACCCGAGTGAAACAGGAATCACTTTATGTTGTTCTGTAGTTATAAACTCACTACAAGAGGCTGACAACCCTGCCACTTTATTAGGTACACCTGTTCAATTGCTTGTTAACACAGATAGCTGTAACTCAGTGCATTGAGACATGTAGATGTGGTCAAGACACTGAGCTGAAGTTCAACCAGAGCATCAGAATGAAGAAGAAAGAAGATTTAAGAGACTTTGAACGTGGCATGGTTGTTGGTGCCAGACAGACTGGGATTTCATAAACTGTTGATCTACTGGGATTTTCACTACAACATCTCTAGGGTTCACAGAGAATGGTCCAGAAAAGAGGAAATATCCAGTGAGTAAAATGTCTCATTGATGTGAGAGGTCACAGGAGAATGGACAGACTGGTTGGAGATGATAGAAAGTCAACAGGAACTCAAATAACCACTGGTTCAACCAAGGAATGCAGAATATCATGTGTGAAACTCAGCACTGGAGCCTTGAAGAAGATGGACTAGAGCAGCAGAAGAAGAGCACACCTGGTGACACTGCTGTCAGCTAAGAACAGAAACTGAGGCTACAGTTCACATGACAGTGAGTTCACTGGACTCCACTGGTGTCCACAGTCACCAGATCTCAATCCAATAGAGCAGCTTTAGGATGTGGAGGAAAAGAGATTCTCATCATAGATGATCAGCTGACAAATCTGCAGCAGCTGAGTGATGCCATCATGTCAATATGGACCAGAATCTGTGAGGAATGTTTCCAACACCTCGTAGAAAGGACGACACCAAGAATTAAGACAGTTCTGAAGGAAAAAAGGGGTCCAACCTTTTACTGGTAAGGTGTACCTAATAAAGTGACTGGAGAGTGTAAACAGCCTAATGTCACAGGTCACAGATCAGCCTCATGGTATTTTAAGAGCTGATGGAAAAACTCTTGTGTTCCCACTCGGTCATGGTGAGTGAACCTGTTTTTTCCATTCTATAGTGTAGAAACAAGGTGAAGAGATCCTGCTCCATATGTAGATATGAACGGCTCAATATAAGATGATAGAAACATTCTTATACACTGAAGAAAACTTACTAAAACTTCTTCATATTATATTCAGTTTCTGCCAATAGAGCCCCTCACTGCTACACTCTGTTCTTTTAAAAGAGCCAGTTAACAACATACCGAGGATTTAGCTATTCTTAGAGCCTTGGTGGTACATGGAAAAAGACAGTAAAATAAAGAATTTAGTTGAAAAGTCTTTTTCTCAGAAAGCTTGTGTGATTTTTGTTGTCCTGTGAAGAAGCACAAAACGAGTGGGCTTCATTGCTGTTGTTCACAAACCAACAGGTGACTTCATGATAGCTCCGTCCACTCGTTATATACAGTCTATGGTCTGATTACAGCATATTAACAAACATCAAGAGTGAACTTCAGTTGTTTTCACTAAATTTCCACCAATGAGGTCTTGGATAATGAAAGAGGAGGATTCACATGGACTCTTCTTGTGAACATGATCCCATCTGAAGGCAGCACATGGACATGATGGACGCTTGAGTTGAAATGTCAGCTTTATATATATATATATACATATATATATATATATATATATATATATATATATATATATATATACGTATATATATATATATATATATATATATATATATATATATATATATATATATATATATATATATATATATATATATATATATATATATATATATATATGTATATGTGAAATAAAACTTTCATGGTACACAGAGGGGTAGTTACTGAGTCACTGAGGGTGGGCAGTGTATAGTCATGGTAACAATTAGCCATCAGCAATAGTAACATGAAGTAATCTACTAGGTTTGGCAGCCCCAATGTCAAGTTGAAAGAGTAAAAATTGGCAAAAATCTGCGCAGATTCCAAATTAATCTGAGTTGAGGCCTTGCTTATTGCTTTGATCAGAGCCTCCACCAACAACAGTATAGGGTTTTTACTGTTCAAGCTTTGCACAGGACACGTTTGAGGGTCCTGCAATAGTGGGTCTCAGGGGGACGCCTCTAGACCTCACAAATCTTGATCATGTGTCATACTACGGTGCACTAACTGTACTGGTAGCATCTCTCCATACAAAAGAGTGACAACAGAGGGTGAGTCCCTCCGACTGGATAGAGGACACATGAGGTACCACCTGAATCAGTGTGCTAAAGCCTCCATATCCACTAGAACAGGAGTATCAAACTCCATTTCATCAAAGACCACATTAGCGTTATGGATATTATTGGTTTTTGGTAATGACTTTGAACTATCCATATATTTTAAGTATAACTAGGCTAAATGTTTCTGATATACAGCTTGTAGTGTTAAAAGCAGCAAGGTCACTATATAGACTCATTAATATCTCACAGGTGGGATGTTAGTGAATTTTATAAAAGACTAAAGATTGAATGCAGATATCAGTCCAGTTGGTCCTTCAGAATAAACTCTATACATCGGGCTGGCTCATTGTCTTTTTCCATAAAGCTAGTCAAGCTTGCACTGAGTATTTATTCTTATACATACGGTGTGTCAAAATAAAGGTCTCATGTTAATAAACACAGTTCTATCAACAGACAAAAAGGGCTTTTATTTTGAAATTAGAGCAGGAAGTCTTGAGTAAAATAACACTTAATGGATTGTTTTATCTATGTCTGCTATTGTTGCTTGTTGTGTTGTTTTGCTATTATTGTATTTTGCAGACACACTGGAGGCAGGTGGAAATGAGACATCCAGGATACAGACAGCCAGTTTAACCAGTGTACCTCAAAAGGGGTCAGATTGATTTCAACTGGAAAAGAAGATGGCCCAGTGTTCAGCTGAAATGGAGGGATTGTCCATCCTACCACCAGGATCTGACGACGAGCAATGATGTTAATAAAGGGAGCCATCACTGAGACAACAAGTGTCTGCTGCACTCCCTGGTCAAGCTGAAGGTCCACTGCATCGGCTCCAACCAGGAGACTACGTGGTCATGAAAGACTTCAGAAGGAAAAGATGGAAACACAGACGCTGGCAAGGCCCGTTCCAGATCCTCCTCACCACGGACACAACAGTGAAGGTTGCAGAAAGAGCAACATGAATCTACACGTCCCACTGCAAAAGTACCAGCTCCAACTGACCCACCACCTGGAGATCCACAATATCAGGAGGAGGTAAAAGCCCTCCCTGCTACATGTGACGTGCCAAGTCACCAACTGAACAGATGGTGAAAGTAAACGCTCTGTTCCAACGAAACCATGATGCCAGAACAGCGGACAAGAAACAAAGAAATCTAAAGACATCTGCACCAGCATACAGTCAACTTTTCAACATTTTCATAAATATTCATGTGATTATAATGCCTTTATGATGATTCTAATGTCTGTTTATTCTGTGTTACAACCAGGTTCACTGCAAGCCCAGAATGGGGATCGTTCCCATGGAGACCACGGAGGTGTTTCCCCTCATCTGACACCGATGGGGTTTTTCTCCTCTGGGCTCTATGAGAGGGTCATTCAGGAATTTTTCCCTAGAAAAGGGTTTTTGCCTGAATTTGCGGTGTAACCATTGATAGGTGTGACCTCTGAGAAGAACTGAGATGCATTGGATCTGTTTGTTTTACAGCATGGACATTTGAGAATCATAAAGTTATAATGACTTGGTGAGGCGACTGCCCGATGGCCTGTATAGGCCTGGTAACAGGTTTTCACTCTGAGTCTTTTCTTTCATTCTGTCTTATGATGATGGTTGTTATCTGTACTGATTAATATACAGTAATGTAATATCACTTGTGTAATTCTACAATCCCCGTTCTGTCTGTCTCAGCTTTGCTATAAACAGAGAGTTCTATTCTCGCAAGAACAAATGCAACTTTTTTTCTTTTTTTTTTCCTGTTACTGACATCTTAATGTTGTTAGATCTTAACAACTTGCGGAAGGTTCAATCTGATGTTTGATGCTTTCAGTAAACTTTGTATTTACTTAGGTGTTCCTACAGGGACAAAAGGAGGGAATGTGATAGAAATTTAGCAGAATGTGTCAGAAGCTGTTATGTGTGAACTCATGATGATGTTGCTAGAAGTTATCTTGTTTAGTCTTCACAGAGAACAGTGTGTGTGCAGGATGCCTTTTCCTCACCGTCAGGCCTGATAAACATGTGGACTCTGCCTACATCAAAGCATACAGCATGTTCATTTCTCACTGTGACGGTATTGCCTGTCAGCAGGAACTCACGTACGCATGTATGTATCAGACGTGCATAAATACTGTTTTTCCTGACATTCTGTGTGGGCATTCAGTCACAACTCTCTGAGCTGTGTGTTTGAAATCTCATCTCTGTTCTGCAGACAGATAATAAAAGAGCAACTTTCTCTGGGCAACTGAATCAGTGAAGTTTATTCACCAGACTTTTGTGTAGTTAAAGAACCCTGTGGAAATTAAAACATCCTGATAAAATATTTCCACAACAATATCCTTTGCCAAGTTTGTGCTTTATTCATTCAACACAGCCAAAATGATTTGAAATTAAGAAATGAAATGGACAAAAATGGTCCCAGGAACTCTTAAGGGTTAAATAAGACAACAGGGTAAAACTTCCATAAATAGATAAATAAATATGTGCAGTGAAGCTGTGACTTATTTAAGAGACCAACTGCGGCTGGAACAAAGCTGCTCCTGTACCGCTTGGTTCGGCCTCTTGGGACCCTGAACCTCTGAGCGGATGGAAGGAGCTGGAACTCAGCAGACACAGGGTGAGAGTTATCAACTGTGATGGAGCTGGCAATCCTCTGTAGCTGCCTGGTGTACAGGGACTCCAGGCTCAGCTGAGGCTCACCAATGAGTCCACTGGACCATTTAACAATTTGGCTCAGTCTGTTTCTGTCCTTCAGAGTCAGACCTCCAAACCATGACACCAAGCAGAAAGATAGGACAGACTCAATAAAAGCATGATGGAACAGGATCATCATGGTTTTATCCACGTGAAAGAAGGACAGCTTCTGTTTTCAGCTTCTGTCTTGCCACTGTTTTCTCAGTGGCAAGACCTGTGTGTGTGTGTGTGTGTGTGTGTGTTTTTCAGTATATTGTGTTTTCTTTAATAAAAAATGTAAATGAAATTGTATTATTTTATCATCCCCATGATATTTATTTTGACATGATCAATATGTGAAACTGGTGAGTGTGACCCAGGTAGTCCTCATTTAGTTTTGGCTAACAATTATATTTTAATAATAATACATTTTATGAACAGATTGCCTGTCACGTTACCTGTTACTCAAAGACACTGTACATCAAAGGTGACATAAAAGCACAATATTTGAAAAGATCATAACAGTATCTATATAAAAGCAATCAAACATTAAATGCAATTCTGAATAAGTGAGTTTTTCCAGGGTTTTGATTCTGGGTAGGTCTGAGCAGGTGTGAATGTTTATGGGCAGAGTGTGGGGGCAGCAACAGTAAAAGCCCCAGGTCCGGTTCTTGGTTCTGTGTGAAAGGGAGAGGAGGTGGGCATCAGAGGATTGAAGGTCCTGATGGTTTTGGTGGAATGTAGAGCTGGATGTTGACAGTGAAGCAGTGGAAACGGACACCGTGATGATAACTGAGGTAAGTGGGAGTATGTACAAGAGCCATTCATATGAAGTAATATCAACCCATTTATACAAAGTAATATAAAGTAGAATTCATAAACAACCATCATTTTCATGGAGGATCACCCAGACACTGGATTCTTCAGATACAATGCAACTGATCAGGGTTAGGGGTGGGGTAAGTGAAAAACTACTGATTATCAACACAAAACATGGTATAAGTGGCCTGAAATGACATTTGTGACTTATAATAAGCCAAAACTAAATTGTCACAAAGACATTTGTCCACTATGTCAACCAAAACAGGTTTTAATCATTTTTATGCAGGTGACCATTCATGGCCTCTTGAAATCTATACCTGACACTAGGGGTTGGTCAAGAAAGGTAAAGCTTTAAATTTTGTCATAGAGGTAAACCAAATACATCATCGGAAAGGTCTTATCAAGGAGGATAGTATGATGTCAGTCTAAGGGCTCTATGCCAGTCCTGCTTTGAACTATTGACCTTTGAACTCTGCATTTTCTAAGTCATCGAGCTCAACAACAGAATTACCTACAATCATGACATTTGACATTTGACATGCTAAATTTCTATCACATTTCCTCCCTTTTGTTCCTACAGGAACACCTAAGTAAATACAAAGTTTACTGAAAGCATCACACATCAAATTGAACCTTCCGCAGGTTGTTAAGATCTAACATCATTAAGATGTCAGTAACAGGAAAAAAAGTTGCATTTGTTCTTGCGAGAATAGAACTCTCTGGTTATAGCAAAGCTGAGACAGACAGAACGGGGATTGTAGAATTACACAAGTGATATTACATTACTGTATATTAATCAGTACAGATAACAACCATCATCATAAAACAGGATGAAAGAAAAGACTCAGAGTGAGAACCTGTTCCCGCCAAATTCAGGCGAAAACCCTTTTCTAGGGAAAAATTCCTGAATGACCCTCTCATAGAGCCCAGAGGAGAAAAACCCCATCGGTGTCAGATGAGGGGAAACACCTCCGTGGTCTCCATGGGAACGATCACCATTCTGGGCTTGCAGTGAACCTGGTTGTAACACAGAATAAACAGACATTAGAATCATCATAAAGGCATTATAATCACATGAATATTTATGAAAATGTTGAAAAGTTGACTGTATGCTGGTGCAGATGTCTTTAGATTGTTTCTTGTCCGCTGTTCTGGCATCATGGTTTCGTTGGAACAGAGCGTTTACTTTCACCGTCTGTTCAGTTGGTGACTTGGCACGTCACATGTAGCAGGGAGCGCTTTTACCTCCTCCTGATATTGTGGATCTCCAGGTGGTGGGTCAGTTGGAGCTGGTACTTTTGCAGTGGGACGTGTAGATTCATGTTGCTCTTTCTGCAACCTTCACTGTTGTGTCCGTGGTGAGGAGGATCTGGAATGGGCCTTGCCAGCGTCTGTGTTTCCATCTTTTCCTTCTGAAGTCTTTCATGACCACGTAGTCTCCTGGTTGGAGCCGATGCAGTGGACCTTCAGCTTGACCAGGGAGTGCAGCAGACACTTGTTGTCTCAGTGATGGCTCCCCTTTATTAACATCATTGCTCGTCGTCAGATCCTGGTGGTAGGATGGACAATCCCTCCATTTCAGCTGAACACTGGGCCATCTTCTTTTCCAGTTGAAATCAATCTGACCCCTTTTGAGGTACACTGGTTAAACTGGCTGTCTGTATCCTGGATGTCTCATTTCCACCTGTCCTCCAGTGTGTCTGCAAAATACAATAATAGCAAGACAACACAACAAGCAACAATAGCAGACATAGATAAAACAATCCATTAAGTGTTATTTTACTCAAGACTTCCTGCTCTAATTTCAAAATAAAAGCCCTTTTTGTCTGTTCATAGAACTATGTTTATTAACATGAGACCTTTATTTTGACATACCATATGTTTAAGAATAAATACTCAGTGTAAGCTTGACTAGCTTTATGAAGAAAGACAATGAGCCAGCCCGATGTATAGAGTTTATTCTGAAGGACCAACTGGACTGATATCTGCGTTCAATCTTCAGTCTTTTGTAAAATTCACCAACATCCCACCTGTGAGACATTAATGAGTCTATATAGTGACCTTGCTGCTTTCAACACTACAAGCTGTATATCAGAAACATTTATCCTAGTTATACTTAAAATATATGGATAGTTCAAAGTCATTACCAAAAACCAATAATAGCCATAACGCTAATGTGGCCCTCGATGAAATGGAGTTTGATACTCCTGTTCTAGTGGATATGGAGGCTTTAGCACACTGATTCAGGTGGTACCTCGTGTGTCCTCTATCCAGTCGGAGGGTCTCACCCTCTGTTGTCACTCTTTTGTATGGAGAGATGCTACCAGTACAGTTAGTGCACCGTAGTATGACACATGATCAAGATTTGTGAGGTCTAGAGGCGTCCCCCTGAGACCCACTATTGCAGGACCCTCAAACGTGTCCTGTGCAAAGCTTGAACAGTAAAAACCCTATACTGTTGTTGGTGGAGGCTCTGATCAAAGCAATAAGCAAGGCCTCAACTCAGATTAATTTGGAATCTGCGCAGATTTTTGCCAATTTTTACTTTTTTAACTTGACATTGGGGCTGCCAAACCTAGTAGATTACTTCATGTTACTATTGCTGATGGCTAATTGTTACCATGACTATACACTGCCCACCCTCAGTGACTCAGTAACTACCCCTCTGTGTACCATGAATGTTTTATTTCACATATATATATATATATATATATATATATATATATATATATATATATATACATATATATATACTGTATATACACATATATACACATACATTAAACATCAGGGTACCTAAGCTCAAACTGCTTTTAATAATCTTAGAAATATCAAGGTTATCCTCTTGTGATAATCACTCAGGTGCTGCAGAACTGTACTGTATAATCCTGACAGGTGTTTCTGTCCATGGATCTGCTCTGTTTATATTTAATGTAATTACTACATAATGTTCTACGTTTTAGGGATTACATATTAGCACAATGTTCCAATATTATTTGTTTTTGTATTTTCCTTTCATGGTTTTCACGGTCATGGTTAATACAAAGGAGCTCATTGAGGACCTACAGCTGCACATTGTGGCTGCTCACAAGTCAGCAAAGGGTTAAAAGGCCATATCTACATGTTTTCAAGTTGTTTCAAGTTTAAATTATTAAAAAAAGAAAAGACGTTCTGCACTGTGGAAAATCTAAGAGGACGTGGTCGGAAGCCAAAAGTGACGCCTGTGTGGAACAGGAGGATAGTGAGAGAGGTGAAGAAGAATCATTAGGGATCACCACCAAGACCATCCTGGTGAATCTGGGCTCTGCTGGTGGCAACATCTCAAGACAGACAGTGTTATGATGAATGATTATTTGAGTTCTTCTCAGAAGTTGTGGCCACTGTGGGGCATCGGTAAGAATGCACAACTGAAGAAGATGTTGAAGGGGTTCTTGAGGATTTATTATCAATGATAAATCAATAATTACAAACTGGCATTCTTAAGATACTGTGTGTGTGTGTGTGTGTGTGTGTGTGGTTCTGAAAGGGAAACAGAAATGACAAAAAGGAAACAATCAGTCAGAACGGCACTGTTTCCCCCCATAAGCTACCAAATAATGATTACAAACATCAATTTAGACATATATCAACAGCATAAGCATGAATGTACACAATACAAAGACAGCAGATAAAACATTAACCCCTGTAACCTCGCGGGTAACTCGCGCTAAATTTCGCAGTAGTAAATTACCTCTGTGAATAATAAGAAGCAATGTTTTAACATAAATCCTGCCTAATAATACACAAGCTAACCTCTAAACAACGAATAAGGAGGTGTACTTACATTTCTGGACGCACACAAGAAGTAAACTATCAGAACTTAAGTGCTAATTCACAACCAAACAACATGCTGCTTCAGCAGTGAAAATGCGACCTCTCCCCCAAAACTGTCTAGAATATTAAAGTGACAGGCGTCCTTCACATGCCTGCACAGGAGGAGGCGCTCTCTGATTATTAATGAAAGTGCACTCTGGCACAGGTCAGTCCTTTGTCACAGCCGCCCCCAAATTTGTCCCATCAAATTTGTCCCATGTCAGGAAGGTCAGGGAGAGCGACGAGGCGTGCCACGGGCCTGGTGTAGGTCTTCTCCTTCACCTGGATGACGGCAGTGCGGACTCGTCCGTCTGTCCCTGGGATGACGCTGGCGACACGACCAACAGGCCACAGGGCCCTCGGCAGTTGGGGGTCCACCACCATCACGACCGTTCCCGGCTGCAGCTGTGATGGGTCCTTGTGCCACTTGGACCTGGTCTGCAGTGACGGGAGGTAACACTGGATGAAGTGGGACCAGAACTGATCTGCTAACACCTGAGCATGCTTCCAGCGACGGCGGCTCAGCAGATCAGACTCTGTGTAGACGGCTTGAGGAAGTGAGGGATCCAGCCGCCCCATGAGGAGCAGATTGGGTGTCACGGGGTCCACATCGGCTACGTCTGTGGAGACATAGCCTAGAGGTTTTGAATTCAACATCCCCTCCACTTCGATCAGCACTGTCCTAAGGACTTCTTCAGGGACAGGCTGAGTCTGAATAGTGGCGTACAGTGCGGCTTTGACAGATCTCACTTCTCGCTCCCAAACGCCTCCAAAATGGGGAGCGCTGGGAGGATTGAACCGGAACTGGATTTGGTACTTAACCAGGTGATGTTGAAGGGTGGCATGCGTGGCTTTGAAGGCCTCTTGCAGCTCTCGATCACCACCACGGAAATTAGTCCCCTGATCAGATAGGAGCTCTGCAGGCTTGCCTCTCCGTGCAACGAACCTGCGGAGGGCCATAAGGAAGGAGTCTGTGTCGAGGCTGGACAGGATGTCCAGGTGCACTGCCCGGGTTGTGAGGCATTTAAACAGGATAGCCCACCTCTTTTCATGACGCCGGCCCACTTTCACTGTAAATGGGCCAAAGCAGTCCATTCCCGTCGAGAAGAATGGGGGTTTCATCAGCCGCAGCCTTGCTGGTGGGAGGTCCACCATTTTGGGCACAGAGGGCATAGCTCTCAACCTTTGGCAATCTGCGCAGGCATGCTGATGACGCTTGACAGCTTCGCGACCTTGCAGAATCCAGTATTTGCGACGCAACTCTGCAAACAGGCGCTCTGCCCCTGGATGATGCAGACGATTGTCAGTGTCGTGAATGATGAGCCGGGTGACTTCATGTTGGGGGTCGAGGACCACTGGGTGGATTGCATCCAGGTCCAGTTGGTCGCTGTGGCGAAGCCTCCCTCCGACACGGATGAGACACACGGTGTCATCGTACTCTGGGGCTAGAGCACGTAGCCGACTGGTCATTGACACTGGCTTGCCGGCACATAACAGGTCCAACTCTTCCGGGAAGCTCTCCTGCTGGGCTTGTCTCAGGACTTCTCGTTCCGCATCCCTGTAGTCCTCAGCCGAGACACTGTCCTTGTCAGCGGCCGCCCGTGGGCGGATCGCACAACCGCTTCGACCATGTCTTTGAGGGAGGAGAGCTGGTGAGCAGTCGGAGGCGATGAGCTTTGAGTAGTCGTATTGAGGCAGCAGACTGTAGATTTCCGCAACTCAGCAGTGTCCTCCGGCTCTGCTGTGGCAGGCGTCGTAGGCCAGAAGTCCGGTGAGTGCTGCAGGAAGCTTGGACCTCTGTACCACCTGCTGTCGCGGCTCAACTCTAACAGGGTCTTGCCTCGCGTGACGTCATCAGCTGGATTGTTGGCCGAATCCACGTACCTCCATGCATGAACATCAGTCAGATCCTGGATCTCGGCTACTTGTGTCCCGACAAACACCTTATAGCGGCAGGAGTTAGAACATAGCCAGGTAAGGACTGTGGTGGAATCAGTCCACAGCACGACTTCACGGCGCACAACTCGAGCCTAGGCATCGACAGTTGCTTCTTTGGGGCCACTCGTGATCTTGCAGACAAGAAGGACACCTCCACCCGGCCATCAGGACTCTTCGTTCTCAGGTAGGCTACAGAGCCATAGGCCTTTTCGGACGCATCTGCAAAGACATGCAGGTCTCTCCGGCAGCTTGAGATGTCCAGCTCACGGCTCACGTAGCAGCGGGGTAAGGAGATCTCTGAGAGATGCTGCAGCTCCTCTTCCCATTCCAACCAAGGTTGCAGCACATCCTCAGGAAGCGAGGGATCGTCCCACTCCCTTTGCTTGTCCCACAAGTGCTGCACTAGGACTTTGGCTCGTGTCGTGAAAGGGACAATGAATCCCAAGGGGTCATACAAGCGGGCCAGGACTCTGTAAATGTTCCTCATGGTGGGTATAGGATGGTCTGGCATCCGGTACTTATACCTCAAGGTGTCCGAGTTGCAGAGCCAACGGAGCCCTAGAGCTAGCTCCTGCGGGTCAGCACTGGACTCATTGAGACATAGCTCGCTGCTCTCTGACCTGGCTTCCTTCGGCAGGTGGCTGATCGAGTCACGGACGTTACTTGCCCATTGACGCAGCTCGAACCCTCCAGATGCCAGCAGTGAGGTGATCTTGTCCACGAACCGTCGAGCTTCGTCCACAGAGGTGATACTCTGGAGGCAGTTATCGACATAGAACGCCCTCTCTATGGCCACGCGAACATCCTCGTCTGGCTGGCTGTGATCAAAGACGTGCTTCTGCAGCGCAAAGGTAGCACAGCAGGGGCTACATGTCGTGCCAAATGGCAAGACTTGCCAGACGTAGGTGTTCAGTGGTTTCTCTGTCTCCAGATTGCGCCACAGAAAGCGGAGTAAGGGCTTGTCTTCAGGGAGTAGCCTCACCTGATGAAACATGCCCTTGATATCGCTGCTTACTGCAACGGCATGTTCCCTGAAGCGCAGTAGGACACCGATCAGGCTGGAGCTGAGAGTGGGCCCTGGCAGCAGCAGCTCGTTTAGGTTGTCTCCCTTGTACACAAATGAACAGTTAAAGACAATCCTGTTCTTGCCGTTGTGGGACACCATATGGTGTGGGATGTACCACGATTCTGCTGTGCTCTTAAGCTCCTCTTCTGGCACCTTGACTGCATAGCCGGCCTTCTCCAGCTTGTCGATCTCTGCACAGTAAGCTGTAGCACGCTCTGTGTCTTTCGAGAGGCGTCTCTCTGTGCTGCGGAGGTTAGCCAGTACAGCCTCTTTGGGGGCATGCAACTGTGGCATATTCTTCACTCGTAGAAGTGGAGTAGCGTATCGTTGGATACCATCTACATCGATGCGTGTGGTCTTCTCTTCCAACAGGTGGACAGCATCCTGATCCTGCTTGGAGTGGGTGACCAGCTTCTCACTCCTGTAGCGGAGAACGTCCAACTGCCACAGTCTCTCAACACTCTGCAGGAGCTCAGCAGTGGGGGAGAAGGTTGACAGGTGCATGCAACTCTGTTCCGTGGGCTGTGGCTTCCTCTGCAGAACTGGCCCTTGTAGTGTCCAGCCTAACCTCGTCTTCACTGCTGCTGGAGTCCCAGGGGGTCCCAGGCGCACTGGTTCCACTGGTGTGACGAGGTGAGGGTGGTCGGACCCAATCAAGAGCAGAGGGCGCACACCATCTAGAGCTTTGAGCGGGATACCTCTCAAGTGCTTGTGCTTTCTTTGAAGAGCCTTCACCGAATGCAGTGGTCGGCCAGGCTCAACTGCTCAGCTGTAAAGGCCCGCTGTATCTTAAAGGACTTCTTTGGCTGGTCCACTGGCGATATGGAGAACGACACAGTAGTGCCATGTAGCACTCTAAGATCTTGGCGGACTGTGCGCAGAGTCAGGTCCTCGGGCTCACCTGTGAGCTTAAGGCTGTGGGCAGCGGCTGGGAGTAGAATGGTCCTCTCTGAACCATCATCTAGAATGGCATATGTCTCCAGAGCGTGAGGGCCATTCCGCAGCAACACTCTACTCACTTTCAGCAGCACCTGATTGCAGCCTGATTGCCTGTCCAAGTACAAGACGTCATTGATGCTGGGTGTGCTAACAAAGCAGGCTAGGTTCTCCGTCTCAGTTGCAGGCTTCACATTCCCATCATGCAGGGCAGGCTTGGCATTCACGTCATGCAATGCGTGCAGATGTTTGCCTTTGCACTTTTGGCACAGCATCTTCAGACGACACTGAGCGGCCTGGTGCAGTCTGCCGCAACGCCAGCATCTTTTGTTGGTCTTGACCCACGCCGTCTTTTGCTCCACTGTGAGCTGCTTGAAGTTAGCACATTGGTCAAGGAAGTGCTGGCTGTTGTTGCAATAGGGGCAATATGCAGTTTTCTCTGCCTGCTTGGCATTGGAGGGTAGCGTGGCTGCTACTGGGGCATTCTCAGGTTGATCCGTAGTGTGCAAGATGCTAGTGACTTTGGCACCCTTGCTGTCTTGGCGACGGTCAGTTCTGGACTTTGCCTTGCTCTTCTCATCATGGTCCCGAGGCTCACACATAGACTGCTGCATCTTCAACTCGTAATTGAGCCAGTCGGAGAAGTGCAAGAGGGTAGGTATGGTGACGCGCTGCGGGTACAGGAACCTCTTGAACTCTGCCCGCATGTCGTGAGGCAACTTAGACAAGAGCCGGGATACATGTGAGCCACAACAGAGCTCGGTCTGTCCACTCTGCCCAAGCTGATTCAACAGGCCCACCAGTGATCTTATTTGGAGTGCGAACCTCTTGAAGCCTTTGGTGTCGCCATGTGCAACGCTCTGGGCATCCATCAGGTCCGCAATGTGCCTGAGTGCTAGTTGGTGTGGCTGACCATAGTGCTCTGTAAGGCTGGCCATGGTATCGGTGTAGGGCTGTGGGGAATTGGTGTATGAGTCGGCGATAAGCAGAGCATCTTCATACTTTAGATGATCTACCAGTATCTGGAACTTAAAACGTTCCGTTGCGTCCCTTGGCAGTAGATTCTCCAGTGCATCTTTCAGCCTCGAGAACTCCCTTGGATCTCCTTTGGTGAATGGAGGGATTTTCACCTTGGGCCCACGGTACACACTCTCCCTCTGGGGGGGCAGATATTGGCTCACCAAACTCTGACTCTGATGGCGTGTAGGGTAGACAATACTCTGGTGTTGGTACCCTGGGTACTGGCGGTGGAGGTTGAGGTAGCACTGGGCGCGGCTGAACTGGGTGCCATTCCCTCAGGCGCGCTGTAAGCTCCTCCATTAACTCCTTTACAGGAGGGGATGGCAGCTCCGGTTCCTCTGCTACGGGAGGTGGAGGTGGAGGCAGTGGCCAGTCACCGTCATCTCCTGGAGGCAACATGTATGCACTGGGTTGAGCAGGTGGTGGCGGTGGTGGTCCAAAGAACTGGGACCAATCATTTCCCTGCTTAATAGGATGCAGTGGTGGATGTGAGGCAGACATCTGAAGAGAAGGAGGAGGGGCAGATGGCGGATGAGACGGTAAGTGTGGCAGTGCAGCGCTAGCGTCGAGTCGCCTGTGCAAGTCCAACATCTGTTGCTGCATTCTCTGGTTATCTTCCACGATTCTATGCAGAAAAGCCATGACATCAGGAGCAGCTTCAGAGGTGGGCTGGCTTCGTGGCACAGCAGGTGTGCTCTGGTAAAGTGGAGCAGCTGGTTCAGGTGAGTAGACAGAGTGCTGAATTCCTGCTACCTGTGCTGCACCACGCTCTTCATCCAGAGCTGGAGGTGTGAGAGGCGTCATCCTGGCGTATCTCTCTGAAGCTCCCTCCATGCTGTGATAGCGCTGTTGCCCTGGTAAGTAAGCTGCATCACGAGGGAGGTAGTTGGATCGCTGCAGGGCTGGAAGGGAGACGGTATAGTCCTCCATCCAGGCTGGCTGCCGTGCTACTGCACGGCGGGGGCGCGCATCTACAGGCGGCGGGCTCCTTCTCTGGTCTGGGAACATCTTCAATAAATCCACAATGACCACACAATTCTCGCTGAGCCCTCCAATTTGTTATGATGAATGATTATTTGAGTTCTTCTCAGAAGTTGTGGCCACTGTGGGGCATCGGTAAGAATGCACAACTGAAGAAGATGTTGAAGGGGTTCTTGAGGATTTATTATAAATGATAAATCAATAATTACAAACTGGCATTCTTAAGATACTGTGTGTGTGTGTGTGTGTGTGTGTGTGTGTGGTTCTGAAAGGGAAACAGAAATGACAAAAAGGAAACAATCAGTCAGAACGGCACTGTTTCCCCCCATAAGCTACCTAATAATGATTACAAACATCAATTTAGACATATATCAACAGCATAAGCATGAATGTACACAATACAAAGACAGCAGATAAAACATTAACCCCTGTAACCTCGCGGGTAACTCGCTAAATTTCATGGGTGGTAAATTACCTCTGTGAATAATAAGAAGCAATGTTTTAACATAAATCCTGCCTAATAATACACAAGCTAACCTCTAAACAACGAATAAGGAGGTGTACTTACATTTCTGGACGCACACAAGAAGTAAACTATCAGAACTTAAGTGCTAATTCACAACCAAACAACATGCTGCTTCAGCAGTGAAAATGCGACCTCTCCCCCAAAACTGTCTAGAATATTAAAGTGACAGGCGTCCTTCACATGCCTGCACAGGAGGAGGCGCTCTCTGATTATTAATGAAAGTGCACTCTGGCACAGGTCAGTCCTTTGTCACAGACAGTCCAGCAGACACTGAACCCTGCTGGGGTCCATGGAGGCAGACCAAGGAGGACGACACTTCTCCAGATAAGACACACAAAAGCCTCTAACGAAGCACTGGAGAGCTCCGACCTGGGAGGAGACTTGCGTGGCTTAGGACATCTCAAGGAGATAAACTCGGGTAGCACAAAAAGCTACCCACTGATCTCAGGAGATGAACAGAAGCAGCATAAAAGGCTACCCACTGATCTCCAGCAGCTCCACGACCAAAGGTCAGAGCTCCCCAGTACTCCTCATTGGTTTGAGGACCGGGGGTGACTAACCTCTGCAAACTGCCTCCTTTCACAACCTCGGTTCAGGAGGATTGTGACGTCACAAGTGACATCAATGTACACAAGCCCGCCCACTCGCATCGTTCGCTAGGATTTGAATACAAACATTCAGAATGTATTATATGCTATAGTGTAAGAAGTAACCAAATATATTCATAGATTGTCTGATACAACATGTACATTTTTACCATCATGTTCAAGATCCACATTATTGCTTTCACTTTCACTTTTGCATATTATTCTTTTAAGTTATTTTTATATTGCTGAAGTCTGAATCAACTGATCATTACAGCTAAGCAGGCTAAGTGAAGGGTTAAAATGATGTTTAGGAGAAATATTTATAGATTAAACTAAATAACCAAGTAGTTGTCATGTTTAGCCAGTGGCTCAATAAGTAGCCTAATCGTAGGCTACATGGTGACTGCTATCAGAGAAGGTAAGGTAAACGTGGCTCCACTGATTAGGTGATTTAGGCATATTTATCTGTCTTCTCCAAACGATGAAAGTGACATATTTGTAAAAGTGTTTCTACTTTAGCAAAGGATGAGAAATAGTTTATCATTCACAGTTTAAGATGATAATGTAGTGGCCATTTGTCCAAAAAAAAAATAAAAATAAAATACAAATTAAACTTTAGACCAAACATAATCAAAAGGCCACTGATGCACCATGGGGATGTGGTTTAACGCAGGCAAAAGAAGAGGAATGTCCATACTAGATCCTGCATTTTGTTTCATTTTATTTCCAAATTAATGAACAAACAAAAGAACAAAGGAAATCATGACTGCGGTGCCTCCTTTGCACTGGTAAAAAACCATAGGCCCACCCAGGTGCATGCTGGTCCACAAGGTGCCTACCTACTCAAATAACCTCAGGTGCCCCAATTACCAAGAAATAAAGCAAATTATTAACTGTGCAAATCTAAATAGCTTAAACAAATAACAAAAACTATTATCAAAATATTATTATTAGTATTTTAAGTAAGTAACATTTAAATCAAACAAAGGTACTCATAATTAGCAACTCAATTTAGGACTAAAACTAAAAACAAAGACTAACTTTATAAATAGCTCCACAGATAATGAGCGATTTGTTGCAACATCCCATCTTCGTTCCATTGAAAGACATTGCTGAACGCTCTGACTTATGTCTTAAAGATGGCGCCCATGATTTGAGTTGTTGTAACTCTCTCTTTATCTGACTGATATCATTTTGGTTTTGTCCTTTACCTTCAGTTTACACAGCAGTGACTTATTCCTTTCATCTTAAAGGAAAATACAAAAACAAATAATATTGGAACATTGTGCTAATATGTAATCCCTAAAACGTAGAACATTATGAAGTAATTACATTAAATATGAACAGAGCAGATCCATGGACAGAAACACCTGTCAGGATTATACAGTACAGTTCTGCAGCACCTGAGTGATTATGACAAGAGGATAACCTTGATATTTCTAAGATTATTAAAAGCAGTTTGAGCTTAGGTACCCTGATGTTTAATGTATGTCTCACTCTAGATTATGCAGTTTGTTCGCAGTGAAAAAACAAATCAAACATGAAGGAACTTCAGCCAGGATGCTGACATGTTTCAGAGCAGTGCTGTGGCAGGAGTGAAGAGCTCCTAACACCTGATGAGAGTGTCTTTAGAATACTGTAAATACTGAATTAAATCTTTGTGTCAGACTCAGTGCTGTGAGGAGGAGCATAACTCCCCCTGCAGGTCACTACCTGCTACTACAGTCACCATCTGCTCACTGTGCACATCTGAAAAATAAACCCCAGTGAAACAGGAATCACTTTATGTTGTTCTGTAGTTATAAACTCACTACAAGAGGCTGACAACCCTGCCACTTTATTAGGTACACCTGTTCAATTGCTTGTTAACACAGATAGCTGTAACTCAGTGCATTGAGACATGTAGATGTGGTCAAGACACTGAGCTGAAGTTCAACCAGAGCATCAGAATGAGGAAGAAAGAAGATTTAAGAGACTTTGAACGTGGCATGGTTGTTGGTGCCAGACAGACTGGGATTTCATAAACTGTTGATCTACTGGGATTTTCACTACAACATCTCTAGGGTTCACAGAGAACGGTCCAGAAAAGAGGAAATATCCAGTGAGTAAAATGTCTCATTGATGTGAGAGGTCACAGGAGAATGGACAGACTGGTTGGAGATGATAGAAAGTCAACAGGAACTCAAATAATCACTGGTTCAACCAAGGAATGCAGAATATCATGTGTGAAGCTCAGCACTGGAGCCTTGAAGAAGATGGACTAGAGCAGCAGAAGAAGAGCACACCTGGTGACACTGCTGTCAGCTAAGAACAGAAACTGAGGCTACAGTTCACATGACAGTGAGTTCACTGGACTCCACTGGTGTCCACAGTCACCAGATCTCAATCCAATAGAGCAGCTTTAGGATGTGGAGGAAAAGAGATTCTCATCATAGATGATCAGCTGACAAATCTGCAGCAGCTGAGTGATGCCATCATGTCAATATGGACCAGAATCTGTGAGGAATGTTTCCAACACCTCGTAGAAAGGACGACACCAAGAATTAAGACAGTTCTGAAGGAAAAAAGGGGTCCAATCTTTTACTGGCAATGTGTACCTAATAAAGTGACTGGAGAGTGTAAACAGCCTAATGTCACAGGTCACAGATCAGCCTCATGGTATTTTAAGAGCTGATGGAAAAACTCTTGTGTTCCCACTCGGTCATGGTGAGTGAACCTGTTTTTTCCATTCTATAGTGTAGAAACAAGGTGAAGAGATCCTGCTCCATATGTAGATATGAACGGCTCAATATAAGATGATAGAAACATTCTTATACACTGAAGAAAACTTACTAAAACTTCTTCATATTATATTCAGTTTCTGCCAATAGAGCCCCTCACTGCTACACTCTGTTCTTTTAAAAGAGCCAGTTAACAACATACCGAGGATTTAGCTATTCTTAGAGCCTTGGTGGTACATGGAAAAAGACAGCAAAATAAAGAATTTAGTTGAAAAGTCTTTTTCTCAGAAAGCTTGTGTGATTTTTTTTTGTCCTGTGAAGAAGCACAAAACGAGTGGGCTTCATTGCTGTTGTTCACAAACCAACAGGTGACTTCATGATAGCTCCGTCCACTCGTTATATACAGTCTATGGTCTGATTACAGCATATTAACAAACATCAAGAGTGAACTTCAGTTGTTTTCACTAAATTTCCACCAATGAGGTCTTGGATAATGAAAGAGGAGGATTCACATGGACTCTTCTTGTGAACATGATCCCATCTGAAGGCAGCACATGGACATGATGGACGCTTGAGTTGAAATGTCAGCTTTATATATATATATATATATATATATACCTATATATATATGTATAAATATATATACACATATATACATATATATATATATGTATATATGTGTATATATATATATATATATATATATATATATATATATATATATATATATATATATATATATATATATGTATATGTGAAATAAAACTTTCATGGTACACAGAGGGGTAGTTACTGAGTCACTGAGGGTGGGCAGTGTATAGTCATGGTAACAATTAGCCATCAGCAATAGTAACATGAAGTAATCTACTAGGTTTGGCAGCCCCAATGTCAAGTTGAAAAAGTAAAAATTGGCAAAAATCTGCGCAGATTCCAAATTAATCTGAGTTGAGGCCTTGCTTATTGCTTTGATCAGAGCCTCCACCAACAACAGTATAGGGTTTTTACTGTTCAAGCTTTGCACAGGACACGTTTGAGGGTCCTGCAATAGTGGGTCTCAGGGGGACGCCTCTAGACCTCACAAATCTTGATCATGTGTCATACTACGGTGCACTAACTGTACTGGTAGCATCTCTCCATACAAAAGAGTGACAACAGAGGGTGAGACCCTCCAATTGGATAGAGGACACACGAGGTACCACCTGAATCAGTGTGCTAAAGCCTCCATATCCACTAGAACAGGAGTATCAAACTCCATTTCATCAAAGGCCACGTTAGCGTTATGGTTATTATTGGTTTTGGTAATGACTTTGAACTATCCATGTATTTTAAGTATAACAAGGCTAAATGTTTCTGATATACAGCTTGTAGTGTTAAAAGCAGCAAGGTCACTATATAGACTCATTAATGTCTCACAGGTGGGATGTTAGTGAATTTTACAAAAGACTAAAGATTGAACGCAGATATCAGTCCAGTTGGTCCTTCAGAATAAACTCTATACATCGGGCTGGCTCATTGTCTTTCTTCATAAAGCTAGTCAAGCTTGCACTGAGTATTTATTATTATACATACGGTAGGTCAAAATAAAGGTCTCATGTTAATAAACACAGTTCTATCAAGAGACAAAAACACCGAAGGGCTTTTATTTTGAAATTAGAGCAGGAAGTCTTGAGTAAAATAACACTTAATGGACTGTTTTATCTATGTTTGCTATTGTTGCTTGTTGTGTTGTTTTGCTATTATTGTATTTTGCAGACACACTGGAGGCAGGTGGAAATGAGACATCCAGGATACAGACAGCCAGTTTAACCAGTGTACCTCAAAAGGGGTCAGATTGATTTCAACTGGAAAAGAAGATGGCCCAGTGTTCAGCTGAAATGGAGGGATTGTCCATCCTACCACCAGGATCTGACGACGAGCAATGATGTTAATAAAGGGGAGCCATCACTGAGACAACAAGTGTCTGCTGCACTCCCTGGTCAAGCTGAAGGTCCACTGCATCGGCTCCAACCAGGAGACTACGTGGTCATGAAAGACTTCAGAAGGAAAAGCTGGAAACACAGACGCTGGCAAGGCCCGTTCCAGATCCTCCTCACCACGGACACAACAGTGAAGGTTGCAGAAAGAGCAACATGAATCTACACGTCCCACTGCAAAAGTACCAGCTCCAACTGACCCACCACCTGGAGATCCACAATATCAGGAGGAGGTAAAGCGCTCCCTGCTACATGTGACGTGCCAAGTCACCAACTGAACAGATGGTGAAAGTAAACGCTCTGTTCCAACGAAACCATGATGCCAGAACAGCGGACAAGAAACAAAGAAATCTAAAGACATCTGCACCAGCATACAGTCAACTTTTCAACATTTTCATAAATATTCATGTGATTATAATGCCTTTATGATGATTCTAATGTCTGTTTATTCTGTGTTACAACCAGGTTCACTGCAAGCCCAGAATGGTGATCGTTCCCATGGAGACCACGGAGGTGTTTTCCCCTCATCTGACACCGATGGGGTTTTTCTCCTCTGGGCTCTATGAGAGGGTCATTCAGGAATTTTTCCCTAGAAAAGGGTTTTTGCCTGAATTTGCGGTGTAACCATTGATAGGTGTGACCTCTGAGAAGAACTGAGATGCATTGAATCTGTTTGTTTTACAGCATGGACATTTGAGAATCATAAAGTTATAATGACTTGGTGAGGCGACTGCCCGATGGCCTGTATAGGCCTGGGAACAGGTTCTCACTCTGAGTCTTTTCTTTCATTCTGTCTTATGATGATGGTTGTTATCTGTACTGATTAATATACAGTAATGTAATATCACTTGTGTAATTCTACAATCCCCGTTCTGTCTGTCTCAGCTTTGCTATAACCAGAGAGTTCTATTCTCGCAAGAACAAATGTAACTTTTTTCCTGTTACTGACATCTTAATGATGTTTGATCTTAACAACCTGCAAAAGGTTCAATCTGATGTTTGATTCTTTCAGTAAACTTTGTATTTACTTAGTTGTTCCTACAGGGACAAAAGGAGGGAATGTGATGGAAATTTAGCTGATTGTATAAGCTGTTATGTGTGAACTCATGATGATGTCGCTGGAAGTTATCTTGTTTTAGTTTTCACAGAGAACAGTGTGTGTGTGTCTTTTCCTCGCCATCAGGCCTGATAGACTTGTGGACTCTGTCTACAGTAAAACATACAGCATGTTCGTTTATCACTATGACGGTATTGCTTGTCAGCAGGAACTCACGTAAGCATGTATGTATCAGTAGTGCATAAATACTGTTTTTCCTTACATTCTGGATGGGCATTCAGTCACAAAGCTCTGTGCTGTGTGTCTGAATTCTCATCTCTGTTCTGCAGACAGATATTAAAAGCAACTCTTTTGTGCAACTGAATCAGTGAAGTTACTCATTCCTTGTGTAATTAAAGAACCCTGTGGAGATTAGACCATCCTGACAGAATATTTCCACAACAGTGATTAATCATCATTTTTCTGTCTTTATTTTGAATTGATTTTGACTGTTTGATGATGGTTACTTTTTCCATTCTTTCCTCATAGACTGGAGCCAGAATGGAGACCTGTCTAATTATGTGAGCCCCTGTAGATCCATGATCAGTGGTGTGCACTGGCCCGATTGTTGAAAAACCCATGATAATCTGTCCTCTTGGGAGGCAAAAATCAAGCTTAAGTGCCCCTCGGTTGGCAAAACACACTAACTTGTCCCCTTGGCTGGTTAAAACATGATAAAATGTTGTCTTGGGTGGCAAAAACGTGTGCCCTTTTCAGTGGTGAGAATGCACTGTAGGTGACCTTTTATCCCCTTTTTGCCCCCTGCCCTGCATAAAGTCTATGCACACCACTGTCCACGATGAAAGACTTTAAGTGTATTTATTCCCTGTTAATAGTTACTTAGTGATGAGTTATAGTTATTAAGTTCAGTTCATATATTTTATTTACATAGCCATAATTATAAAATATTTGGTAATTGGTAATGGTTATTAAATCAGTCATATTTATTTGTGTTGATGACATTAAAGGTTTCACCTAGCAGTAAAATATGATGCTAATCAGATACATTAACGATTTAACCCTCAGAACCTGTTGGGCCCATTTTTGGCCAATTTAAATTTAATTTGGGTGTCATTTTGTCTGTGACCACGCTACAATGTTCGTAGGTTGCAGAGGGGAGGCTTTTGCAAAGTACGTCATGCTCCTAAAAGATCTCCTGTCTGCTCCTTATAATACTCCTTTTATCACATCGGCTCTTCTCTCCTGATATGGTCCAAAATGGGCCCAATAGACTTCCATTATAGCAAAAACCACACATTTTCACCCATGGGTTATTTTTTCCCAGAAACATAATTTTTATATTTTCATGATTGAAATCATTACTGGAGAAATCAAAATGCATGTTTATGAACATTTTTTGAAAATCACTCCACGATAACATTGTGGGGCCTTTGCAGAAACACAGATAGTGATTTGGGCCAAAAACCCCATTATAATTTCCCATTAACTGCACCCTGCAAGTCAAGCCTTTGAAATAAAGGCTTTGATGGTTTTATCTTGAACATATGTGTTCAATAAACATTATTAAAATAAACATTTTTCTGTGTTTCCACACATACTTTCATCTTTCCATGGTCAAGAAAACACTGTTATTACAGGTGCACAAATCAACGGAAGCTGAGAACGGCCATGGATTTAGATTTTTTTATGCACTGTTATCTCATGATAACGACTTAAGTTGTTATCTCGACATAACAAAGACTGTTTTCCCGTGAAAACGAATTAAGTAATAATGTGTTCGTCTACAAGGGCTGCCACCAACAGCCTCCTTAGCCACTGGCTGTAGCTGTAGCCTACTGGTAGTTTGTTTACTTGACTGGGTTTGTTTAGGGGCTACCAGTTAGCAGATGAGAGCCTGACAAACTCCTATCTGTCCGGCTGCTTCAGCTAAGGTAACGTAAATGAAGGCTAACGTTAACTTAGCAATATAATGTGAGACGTAATGTCAGCCTATATTTACGTTACCTTAGCGGGCATGTCCCACCGGCAGAAGACCCTGGGGACGACCCAGGACACACTGGAGAGACTATGTCTCTAGTTTGGTCTGGGAACGCCTCGGGATTCCTCTGGAAGAGCTGGACGAAGTGGCCGGGGAGAAGGAAGTCTGGGCTTCCCTGCTGAAGCTGCTGTCCCTACGACCTGACCCCGGATAAGTGGAGGAGAATGGATGGATGGATGGATGGATGGATGGATGATGGATGGATGGATGGATGGATGGATGGATGGATGATGGATGGATGGATGGATGGATGGATGATGGATGGATGGATGGATGATGGATGGATAGATAGCTGAAGCAGCACCACAGATGGGAGTTTGTCAGCCTCTCATCTGCTAACTGGTAGCTCCTAAACAAACTCGGTTAAGTAAACAAACTAACGTAAAGCTACAGCTACAGCCAGCGGCTACTGAAGCCGTTCATGGCAGCCCTTGTTAGTTAAAATCAAGACCAAACATCCATCCATCCATTTTCTACCACTTATCCTCTCATAGGGTCACGTGGGGCTGGAGTGTATCCCAGCTGTCTTAGGGTGAAAGACAGGGTACACCCTGGACAAGTCTCCAGTTCATCACAGGACACATAGAGACAGACAACCACTCACATTCACATTCACACCTACAATCAATTTAGATCAACTTACAAAATGGGTATAGGCCTAAACTCTGTCCATATTTAGCAAAAAGTTCACAGGAAAATATTTAATTTGTTGATTGGACAGTTGGAGCCTCTCTTCCAGTCTTTGTAAAAAACACCTCTCATATTTACACACTAGCAACGACGTGCTTTGGTGACAATGTGTGTTTCAGATGTAAATTTTTTTCTAACATACGCCGTCATCACGTCGCTGTCGATACACGTCCTTTCAATGCACTCGCTGTGAAGTCGCCGCTGTCTCTCATCTGCAGTCCCATTCACTCCCCATTCAAAAATCCACATGGTCAGGCGGCGACGTAGGGCAGGCTGCTCCTTCTCCTTCTCATCCTTGAATTGGCACGATTCACCTGCCATAAACACAGTCTCTTCATCGCCAAACAAAATGGATTTTACTCTTTCAGAAGCTACCGCTGCTTAGCTAGGTGACGAAGGATCCAGTGAAAGCTGACACACATTTTATGAAATAAAAAACAAAATAAACACATGTCAAGAGTGTGTAGTTATCAGATAACTCCTTAACGTTTTAGCGTTATCTGTTTGCTAACAACCAGCATGGACATTGAGAAATATGTAGTAAAATAACCATGACATGATTAGGTTAATTGGCTATTTTAAATTGACTGTAGGTGTGAATGTGAGTGTGAGTGGTTGTCTGTCTCTATGTGTCCTGTGATGAATTGGAGACTTGTCCAGGGTGTACCCTGCCTTTCACCCTAAAACAGCTGGGATAGACTCCAGCCCCCCACGACCCTATGAGAGGATAAGAGGTAGAAAATGGACGGATGGAATAGACATTGTTTACATTATTTACATGAGTAAATTATTATTAATTACATAAATTAAAGCTTCTTTAAGTCCATCAAGGCTGTCAGTGTTAAAATATATATGTATATGTATAAAATATGTATAAAATATAAAATATAAAATATGAAAGTCTTACTTTTCAAAGTTCATCCCACTCGCTGGTACTGGTCCACATTGGATGTAACCTAACCCTGCTTCGTCTCAAAACGGAAGTTGACGTCATGTGAAAAGGGTCTAGTTCCAGCATTGTGTGTAAAATTGGCAGGTCATTGTGTGTATTTTGGCGGAAACGTGTATAACTTGCAATGTCTCTTGCAGCCTCTGGTGGCAATGTTGGACACACGTCTTGGTCTCATAAACCCATCCTGGCATGTGAGACCAATAAATAAGAACATCAGAAAGGCATGAGGTGGGCCTTAACAGTAGAACAACTATACTAACTGATAATACTAGACACAGTAATCACACATATATTCATAATGACTTATACAATTAATGACTTATACAATTAATGTGCAGAGGACACAGAAAAGACAGAAGATCAAGAGACATCAGAAGAGACTGAGGACAGTGAGGACAAAGATGTAGAAGAGATACAAACTGGGAACACAGAGACAGAGCATCATCAAAATCTGAGACAAACACCTACAACATGAGACATGTCCCCAGCTAAATGATGGACAGTTGGTGCTAAAGAAAAATTGACAAATAAATGTATTTTGTCAAAATTATCGTTTCATTTGTGATTTCTTGTAAATTAAGACTAGCATTAGGAGACCACAGTGCAGGGAGAGCCGCTGGCATGGAGGTGAGGACATCAGTCTTAATTTATAAATCAATGTTAAAAAAAAGCCAAATCAGTGTTAAAAAAGGCCAGATTTTTTTTCCAAACACATCTTGGCACTAAAGTCTCACTCTTGTCATTTTCGTTGCAGCCCTGCTGAAAACAAACACAGAACTACGTAGTTTTGATCCAGTGGTGGACTCAGGCTGTCTGAGGGACAGGGCAAACGAAAAATAAAAAGTGTGAAGACATGCAGGAGTTGTTCATCCCTGCATCTGTTTCACACTGAGCTGCAAGTGTTTGCAGGTCCCAGGTTGATGAAGCCAGTGGAACAATATGTCATCAGCAAAAGAGAGACAGAGATGCATTTTATGCCATTATTATATAGTAGACAGTAGAGAAAGAAAATGAAGTGAGCATAGGGAGCCTAGTGTTTTCCAGCTCAGAGCTTTGTTATCATCATGATGACACCAGCTCAAAACTACTGTTTGAATTAACTGGGAGCCAGAATGGAGCTGAGCTCCCATGAAGAAAAGAAAATCCATCATCAGCATCTGTGGGAGTCTTGACCCAAAAATTTAATTACAAATACATTTTTCAATGTAATGAGTATTATTTATGCTAATGTGATAGATCACAGCACAGTGGTGTAGTGGTTAGCACTGTTGCCTCACAGAAAAAAGGTACCGGGTACTCTGGCTTCCTCCCACCATCCAAAAACATGCATGGGGATTAGGTTAATTGGTTAATTTAAATTGACCGTAGGTGTGAATGTGAGTGTGAGTGGTTGTCTGTCTCTATGTGTCCTGTGATGAACTGGAGACTTGTCCAGGGTGTACCCTGTCTTTCACACTAAAACAGCTGGGATAGACTCCAGCCCCCCCACGACCCTATGAGAGGATAAGAGGTAGAAAATGGATGGATGGAATGTGATAGACTAAAATAAACTTGTTTTCCAAAAGAAATGTGCACCCATTGTTTCATGCACAACAGTTTACACCATCAAACCACCATGGAGGGTAATAGAAAATAGAACGTAAACTATGTCCGCTGTGAGGATGCGCGCAGTTGGTGACGTGATTGGCGCACTCAAACCATTTAGCCCCCATGAGATGCACAAAATATGAGAAAGAGTGAGTATTTTTCTCACTTGTCTGCCAAAAGACTGTGGAGCCAAACAAGATCACATCACTCCTGCTCTTAGATATCTGCAATTGTTTCGAGTTGGTTTCAGAATACATATACATACATGTATATACACACACACTACTCATAATATTCAACTTTTGGGTGAAATTTCTGGAAAATGTAAAAAGTTAATGCTACAGTGATATAATATCATGATAGTAGGACATTTAACTAACAGCATGCAATGGTAATTTCTTCATCTTAAATAATTTATTGGAACAAAAAACTAACAACAGTGGTGGGTCTACCACAACAAAAAAATGTCAATAACTTGTCATGTGTCCTTGAGCATCAATTTCCCTCAGGTCATTGATGTTCTAGTGTGCAGGGTTACGACCCTCAACACGCTGAATCAGCTGATCCCATAGGTTTTCTATGGGCTTCAGGTGTGGAGAAAGAGCAGGCCACTCCATTTGAGGTACCCCAGCCTCCAGCAGCCGTTCCCTGATGATGTGACCTCAATGAGCTGGAACACTGTCATCCATGACGATGAAATCAGGTCTGTGCCACGATGGGAGGCAGCTGTACTTAAGTGATTCATGAATAGTGTAAGGTTATATGATAATTAATTTAAGCTCATATTCTGGCCTCATTATATTGAATTTGTCCTCACTTTTTTATATATGAAAATTAATAAACCAACACCAAATTATTTAGGGGGGCTTAAGAATATTCAGGAGGGCTTTAGCCCCCCTAAAATAGGCCTGTTGACGCCACTGCTTACCGGTAAAGATGAAGGAAACATGAGCTCAGACCATCAGTGCTGCTCCTCTTCAGGATGTAATGACAGCAGAGACCTGTCAATCACACAGTAGCCACGCCCCCAAAGCAGCTCCTGATTTATGTGTTTTTTTCACCATATATTTGACCATAACTCAGTAAATGGACATCCTGTGGTATTATAACATTATTTGAACCAACCATTCAGATCATAATCTCATGTTTACAATGTTTACAGAGGTAACACACCAGGGGGGTATTCCATCAAAATCGCTAATCATAGCGGCGCTTAAGTGATTAAACCTCATTTGAAGTAGTGTCAACTTTAACATGAGGCTGAAGCCGTTCTATTAACGCGTTTAAGCTGCTCCTCAGTGGAGTTAACTTCAGTGAAGTTTATGCAGTCTTCTATTAGGCGCATGCGTGGAGTACATAAGAAGCCCAGACCATGTGATTGTTGAAAACGTGATCATGTCAAAGAATCGGGCTGATTTCTTCAATAGTGCAGAGCAAAACATGTTTTTGAAACTCTACGAGAGGTATAAACCAATAATAATCAAGAAATACTTCACTAATTAACAAGGCAAGATACATGGCCTGGCAGGAAATAGCCGACCGCTAAAATGTGTTAAGTTTTATCACAGTGCTGAATGTCAGTTTTGTTTTTCAAAGTAAGGTTATGGGTTCCATGGCGTTTACATGACCTGTCAGTAGTAGAGAGGAAACACTACAGTCTGACATGTAGGAGACCCTTGATTGATTCCCAATCAGTGCAAATGAAGGTGTAAAATATTTTCATACTTATAGAGCAGTCTCGTCAGTTCTAATTTCTTTTTCATGTGTAAAAGTACTCACACTTGAACTAATATGACAAACTGTGATATCTTTGAACAGGAGCGGTGCTATTTATACGATATTTACACAATATGCCTTTTGTATTTGGAATAATGAGGAATTTATTGTAAAAAAAAAAAAAAACATTGCTCAGTTTTCAATTATTTATCTTTGTCATGTTTTTTCCTGAAATTCAAGGAAGATCAAAGTTGTGCTGTTCTAAAGTTGGTACCTTCTTGCTGTGAGACGACAGTCTAACCACTGCACCACCGTGCCACTGTAATTCATCATCTGTGTACCAACTAGCACCAGGGTGAGTTACAGCAATGACAAACCCTGGTTCACAGCTAAACTCAGATGGCTGTGGTTGCAGAGGGAGGAGATGTTTAAGAGTGGGGACAAGAAGAGGAGCTGTACTGCCCGATTAGTGGCCAAATGCAAAGTTTATTGAAGAACATCATTTATTAAACTTGTGGGATTAAAAAAAGTCCCTGGCATTTTTTTTTGTATTTCACTGTAAATATGAGTGACGATATTAATAAATGAACTGATATATTGCCTCCCAAATGACTAGAACAAAGCCTCCTCTGCTATCTTTGAAGATGGAATTTATTGCCATTAGTTCCCCCTTGAAATGTTGTTTTTGTGCCCAGTATGTGAGAGCATTCCCAAAATTATTAAGTAGTATTTTTACTGTGTACTTTTTGAGTAATCCTTTCTCAAATTCTCTTGCCTTGTTGTCTTTATATGAGTTAAATGTCCATTTTTAATATATGTTTAAAAAAAACAAACCCATCCATCCATCCATCCATTCTCTTCCGCTTATCCAGGATCAGGTCGCGGGGGTAGCAGCTTCCCATGGGCCCACCACCCATGAGAGGGGCCAAGGGGGTCGGGTGCGCTGTGAGTTGGGTGGCAGAACAGCACAACTTTGATCTTCCTTGAAATACAGGAAAAAACATGACAAAGATAAATAATTGAAAACTGAGCAATGTTTTTTTTTTTCAATAAATTCCTCATTATTCCAAATACAAAAGGCATATTGTGTAAATAGAGTATGAATAGTAAAATGTCTTTGTTTGGCTGCCATAGGGGAGGACAGAACACCTTTATGACTGGCTCCCCTGCACCTTATGGTTTGTGTATTTACTTTTGGTTATGTACAGTTACATCTGTTTTATTCCTGTGTTCTGTGTATCTTTGTGCTTCTGTTGGTCACTTCAGGTTCAGTATGTATTGTCAAATTTACAAATGCATTCTAGCAACAATTAATGGTGAGATCTGAGATTGCAAAACTCTCTTGCGCCCCCCTCCATTTTGAAAACTTTCCCTCAAGGAAACTAAACTAGTAACTGCTCCTAAGATGGATCATAAGATTACTCTCTAAAAGTTCAAGAAGTTCAAAATATATATATATACGTATATATACGTATACGTATATATACGTATATATACGTATACGTATATATACGTATATATATGTTGTTTTATGAGGCCAGACTGTTTCGACTTTGCTGTAGGCCTATACTGAAAGGCTGAATACGTTATAGTCTACCTAATCACTGTAGCCTGATGGATGAACAAATCAAATTCAAACCTTATTAATAAATAGGATATCTTGTAAACTATACTGCATGATCCAAATAGAGTATTATTTGATAAACGTTTAAAGTTTCATCACATTTTGGGCCTGAAATCCATGCTGAATCCACCCTTCTGATGGGATCAGTTTAATCCAGATTTTTTGGATCAAAGTGATCCCAATCCCACTAAAAACTCTTAAAAACCCAAACCAAAGGTTTGATCCACATCAAAACCCAGATTGGATTACATGATCTAATCAGATTACATAATCCGTTTTTTCTTTTCAAAAAGCCATTTTCAAGATTTGATCCAATCCGTTATCCAAAATCTGAGTGGATTCCTTTTGAAAAACTGGGCCCTGGTTATTATACAGAAGCATTAAGGTTAACTGTTGTTTTATGAACTGGAACAATTGATACAACCTGTCATCCTTAAGTCCAGTTTCTAATACATTGATCTGAATGATTTTTATTTTTTAAAAAGAAGAATCCTTTGTTTTCTTTTAACTAAAAATGACTAAAACTAGACAAAAACTATCACATATAGAAATGACTAAAATGTCACCAAAACTAAAAAGTATTTTCATTCCAAAAGACTTAAGACTAAATCTAAAATGGCTGCCTAAAACAACACTGGTTTTACTGTAATTCTCCACTAACTTTTGAGATTTTTTTAAGCTCCATACTGGAAAATAACAAAGTAACACAGTACAAAATAAACAATTACAACAAAATAGGAGCAAAACAGACATGTAGTCTGCCTAATTAAAACAAATGAAAAATAGAAACAAGTACCTCACATAACAGCAAATCTAGCTTTGGTTATTTATCAATGCATAGAAGTTAATGTGAGTTAACATTAACATATCGTAATATAAACTTTCTAAACTGTTCATATGGATATTACTACTGACTAACCTCTATTCCCTTATGTTTTCTCAGTGGCAAGACCTGTGTGTGTGTGTGTGTGTGTGTGTGTGTTTTTCAGTATATTGTGTTTTCTTTAATAAAAAATGTAAATGAAATTGTCTTATTTTATCATCCCCATGATATTTATTTTGACATGATCAATATGTGAAACTGGTGAGTGTGACCCAGTTAGTCCTCATTTAGTTTTGGCTAACAATTATATTTTAATAATAATACATTTTATGAACAGATTGCCTGTCACGTTACCTGTTACTCAAAGACACTGTACATCAAAGGTGACATAAAAGCACAATATTTGAAAAGATCATAACAGTATCTATAGAAAAGCAATCAAACATTAAAAGCAATTCTGAATAAGTGAGTTTTTTCCAGGGATTTGATTCTGGGTAGGTCTGAGCAGGTGTGAATGTTTATGGGCAGAGTGTGGGGGCAGCAACAGTAAAAGCCCCAGGTCCGGTTCTTGGTTCTGTGTGAAAGGGAGAGGAGGTGGGCATCAGAGGATTGAAGGTCCTGATGGTTTTGGTGGAATGTAGAGCTGGATGTTGACAGTGAAGCAGTGGAAACGGACACCGTGATGATAACTAAGGTAAGTGGGAGTATGTACAAGAGCCATTCATATGAAGTAATATCAACCCATTTATACAAAGTAATATAAAGTAGAATTCATAAACAACCATCATTTTCATGGAGGATCACCCAGACACTGGATTCTTCAGATACAATGCAACTGATCAGGGTTAGGGGTGGGGTAAGTGAAGAACTACTGATTATCAACACAAAACATGGTATAAGTGGCCTGAAATGACATTTGTGACTTATAAGAAGCCAAAACTAAATTGTCACTAAGACATTTGTCCACTATGTCAACCAAAACAGCTTTTAATCATTTTTATGCAGGTGACCATTCATGGCCTCTTGAAATCTATACCTGACACTAGGGGTTGGTCAAGAAAGGTAAAGCTTTAAATTTTGTCATAGAGGTAAACCAAATACATCATCGGAAAGGTCTTATCAAGGAGGATAGTATGATGTCAGTCTAAGGGCTCTATGCCAGTCCTGCTTTGAACTATTGACCTTTGAACTCTGCCTTTTCTGCATTTTCTAAGTCATCTAGCTCAACAACAGAATTACCTACACTCATGACAGTAACATTTCTGGAAAGGTCTTGATTTCCTTTATCATGTGGGGTATGGTTTTGTGTGTTCACCTATAGCAGGCGTCACTAAATATGGTAAAAACACATTTTCAGCTATTTAACATGTTCTTTTTAAAATTCTGACCAAACAGCAGTGTTCCCCATCCACTAAAACCCCTGACTACACTTTCACTTTCATATGAAGTACTTCCACTAATGAGAAAAAGGGGTTATAAATAAAAAACTACAATTCCCTATTGCAGCGCAATACAACATGATAGGGCTGACCGTTAAGTATGTAGTTTTTCCGGTTAGCTAGTTGTCAGAATCAGAACAGGGTTTTTCAACAGAACTACAGTATAAAATGCCGACTAGCTTCCTAACAAATATGCTACAGCAGAACTACCATCCGTGTTGCAAAAGGCAAAATACATCGTCTTTGGTCAATATTAATCCCTAAAATGTTGTTCGGTGAGGCTCGTGCACGTTGCTATGGTAACCATATAAGCTGCTGTGCGCACATGGAAGACGGAAGTCAAAAGCGTTATCTTACTTATTTTATCAATAATACCCATTTACTATTTATATTATTATTATTATTACAATCATGTTAATCACCCAACCCCCTCAACATTACATTTCCAGTTTCCATGTTTAGATTGTGATTTTAAAAGAGATTAGATTATTTGGTATTGATGCATGGAATTTGTTGTCTTTGAATAGTGCCTTTATCTCGTACTGTACACAGCATATATCCATGAGAATTCATTTCTCCAGTAGTGTATGGATGTCAGCTAATATTTTGGATACCAGAGGCCTGCTGTTAATTGTTACATATACTAATACAGCATGCTATTAAAATCATGTGTTCCTGACTAATAGCTATAATTAACAAAGTGTTTCTGTACATAACTAAATAAATCACAGTATACATACCTACCATCACTGCAATGAAAATAACAACTCAGCATTTCCATAAACATTTTATTTTTTTAAAAAAGAAAACAATACTCCAGTATGAACAACTTCACATGTACAGTAGAGCACAGTTGACAGAAGTAGTTGAAAAATGGATTATTCATAGACAAAGTAACATCATTGATTTCATTCAATAGTCAGTTCAGCATGATATGTACATAGTGTAATAGGTTCAGTGTCACTGTGAAAAAGTGAAGTAAATAGTAGAACTTGAGGAGAACTGTGAAGCTGTCTGTAAGAGGGGTCACCAGCGTCTCCACTGCCTCAGGAAGCTGTCCTTCTTTCACGTGGATAAAACCATGATGATCCTGTTCCATCATGCTTTTATTGAGTCTGTCCTATCTTTCTGCTTGGTGTCATGGTTTGGAGGTCTGACTCTGAAGGACAGAAACAGACTGAGCCAAATTGTTAAATGGTCCAGTGGACTCATTGGTGAGCCTCAGCTGAGCCTGGAGTCCCTGTACACCAGGCAGCTACAGAGGATTGCCAGCTCCATCACAGTTGATAACTCTCACCCTGTGTCTGCTGAGTTCCAGCTCCTTCCATCCGCTCAGAGGTTCAGGGTCCCAAGAGGCCGAACCAAGCGGTACAGGAGCAGCTTTGTTCCAGCCGCAGTTGGTCTCTTAAATAAGTCAGAGCTTCACTACACATATTTATTTATCTATTTATGGAAGTTTTACCCTGTTGTCTTATTTAACCCTTAAGAGTTCCTGTTGCCCTTAGGGTTCCTGGATGTTTTGGTCCATTTCATTTCTTAATTTCAAATCATTTCAGCTGTATTGAATGAATAAAAGCTTACAAACTTGGCAGCAGGTGATATTGTTAGGAAATATTTTATCAGGATGTTTGAATTTCTGAGGACAACTTACTACACAAAAGTCTGAGTGGTCTGCTTCACTGGTTCAGTTAACCCAGAGAAAGTTGCTCTTTTATTATATAATCCCTTTAAGCCAGATGGAATTTCAAACTACACAGCTCAGAGAGTTGTGACTGGTCTCACACAGGAAATGTCAGGAAAAACAGCGAGTATTTATGCACTGTCTGATCAGTACATACATGCAATCGCATTTGAGTTTCCTGCTGACAGACAATACCGTCAGTCCAGTGAGAAATGAACATATACTGTATGTGCTTTGAGTGTAGGCAGAGTCCACATGTTTTTATCAGGCCTGACAGTTGAGGAAAAAGGCATCCTGCACACACACTGTTCTCTGTAGAAGACTAAACAAGATAACTTCTAGCAACATCATCACTTGAGTTCACATATAACAGCTTCTGACCACATTCTGCTAAAAATTTCTATCTCCATTCCCTCCTTTTGTTTCTACAAGAACACTAAGTAAATACAAAGTTTACTAAAAGCATCAAACATCAGATTGAACCTTCATACAAGTTGTTAAAGATCTAACATCCATTAAGATGTCAGTAACTTATGGAAAAAAAAGAAAAAAAGTTATCATTTGTTCTTACTTGGCAGGGAATAGAACTCTCTGTTTATAACTAAAGCTGAGACAGAACAGAAGCGGGATTGTAGAATTACACAGAGTGATATTACATTACCATGTATATTAATCAGTACAGATAACAAACCATCATCCTAAAACAGGATGAAAGAAAAGACTCAGAGTGAGAACCTGTTTCCCAGGCCTATACAGGCCATCAAGACGTCGCCTCACTTGGTGATTATAACATTTTATGATTCTCAAATGTCCATGCTGTAAAATAAACAAACAAGATTCAATGCAGTCTCAGTTCTTTACTCAGAGGAGTCCACACCTATCAATGGATTTACACTGCCAGGTGAAGGCTAGAAAACCACTTTCTAGGGAAAAATTCTTGAACCAGCCCTCTCATGGAGCCCAGAGGAGAAAAAAACCCCATCGATTGTCAGATGAGGGAAAACACCTCAAATGGTCTCCATGCGAACGATCACCATTCTGGGCTTGCAGTGAACCTGGGTTGTAAACACAGAATAAACAGACATTAGAATCATCATAAAGGCGTTATAATCACATGAATATTTATGAAAATGTTGAAAAGATTGACTGTATGCTGGTGCAAAGATGTCTTTAGATTTCCTTTGTTTTCTTGTTCGCTGTTCTGGCATCATGGTTTCGTTGGAACAGAGCGTTCACTTTCACCATCTCTGTTCCAGTTGGTGACTTGGCGCACGTCACATAGCAGGGAGCGCTTTTTACCTCCTCCTGATGTTGTGGATCTCCAGGTGGTGGGTCCAGTTGGAGCTGGTACTTTTGCGGTGGGACATTAGATTCATGTTGCTCTTTCTGCAACCTTCACTGTTGTGTCCGTGGTGAGGGAGGATCTGGGCAGACCTTGCCAGCTGTCTGTGTTTCCAGCTTTTCCTTCTGAAGTCTTTCCTTTGACCCACATGATCTCTCCTGGTTGGAGCCGATGCAGTGGACCTTCCAGCTTGACCCAGGGAGTGCAGCAGACACTTGTTGTCTCAGTGATGGCTCCTTGTCCAACATCATTGCTCGTCGTCAGATCCTGGTGGTAGGATGGACAATCCCTCCCATTTCAGCTGAACACTGGGCCATCTTCTTTTCCAGTTGAAATCAATCGGACCCCTTTTGAGGTACACTAAATTAAA